>LSSN01002445.1:0-27019 GCA_001970855.1 Smittium culicis | reverse complement strand
TATAAATATAAATATAAATATAAATATAAATATAAATATAAATATAAATATAAATATAAATATAAATATAAATATAAATATAAATATAAATATAAATATAAATATAAATATAAATATAAATATAAATATAAATATAAATATAAATATAAATATAAAGCTAAACTAATTCATAGTTTTATAGGGTATAACTAATAATGGTATATAAAAAGAAATGATGTTAATATATAGTTTTATATTTAAAACAATAAATATATAAATTATTTTTAGTAGATATAATTTTGACAAGTTTTCTGTATAAATTCAAAATTAATATAAATAATAGCTTTTTATTAAGTTTCAAAAATTTCAATTATCCTTTATTTTAGAGGAGATTTTATTTTGTGAGTTAATATTGGCAACTTATACAATTATACAATTATACAGTACAAATAAATACCAATAAATAATAAAAAATCATTATAGTACATAATAATACTAATATCCAGAAAAATAAGTTTTAATTTGAGTAAATATGATATTCTAATTTAAAGAGATAAAAATTCAAAAATGAAGTAATAAAAAAACGGAATTTATAAGAAAAATAATATAATAATATAGCATAGGACCGTTTTAGTTTATTTTTATATTATTGAATATAAAAAAAATTTTAAAAATAAAGTCAAAAGATTGAATTATATGATATGTATGAAATATATGAAATATATGCTACCTACCCATTAATTTTAAGAGATCACTTTTTAAAGATTGTTAATTTGGTAAATTTAAGTAAATGATAGTATTGACCCTAATATAATATTTATTCGAAAATGAATTCTAAAGGAATAGTAAATAAAAGTGTATATTGCCAATTAAATTTTTAATAGAATAAATTCAGCTTCTAGGGACAATATCCAATATGAATAAAAATCAAAATCAATATTTTCCATCATCTAATTTTTGAAAAAAAAATTCATTCAAGCTATAAATCGTTATTAGATAGTTATATATCATTTAAAAAAACGTCTCAAAATTATGGCTTTAATACAAAAAGAAAAATTCAAAAATTTAGCCTAATATTTAATCAAGTATTTATAATGATCATTTCCTATGGAATAATTAAAATTCAAAAACTTTACGGAATGTGAAAAATATGATATTTAAACATTATCAATTTAATAATTAATTAAATCTAACAAAAAAATAAAGCGAATATATAATAGAAAACAGGGTATGGATTGAATTTAAATAATTTAACCTCATAATTAATACTGTATAATACTGAGTTGAAACAACAAATAATATATATATTTTTTGATTTATACATTCCAAAAATTCCAAAAAATCTAAATTATAAATACAAATTTAATTTTTTCTTCTACAAATTCAAAAAAACTAGTTATTTAGAAATGTAGAATTTTTTCAGGAGAATAATTGGATTTTTTGAATTGATAAATGATAATAATTACAAAATAATACATTTTGAAATATATAAATATTGTAAATTCAATAAAATAACCAAATATCATAAACTAATTATAAAAAAAAGAAAAATATTATTTAGGTTAATAACGCTATAAATGAATACATAGCACTATATGGATTTTGATTAGAAGCTTTCTCTAATAAAATATGAGTAATATATTCTCCTACTTGCAAAAATTAATGCATTACTGCATTAATAAAATTAATTTAAATCCTAAATTAACTCTACAAACTTAGAATTTAAACATAAAATTAATGAAAATTATAGAAAAAAAGCACTAAAATTTATATATATAGTATTATATTTCTTTTGAATATTAATTTAAGTTCAAATATTTATCTATTAGTACCAGCACAGAGACGATCATAAAGAAAAAAATTCTTATATATTCATATTTGTGATGCTTTAGATGCTAGAAAAACTCTTTGAGGATGTGAAGAGTCTATGGAGTCATTTATCAAGCTTTCATCAGGCTTCGTGGAACAAATTCTTGTGCTGGTAAGAGCAAAAATTTTGGAATGTGCATTTTTATCAATTTGATTTATAAAAAATCTGAAATAGGCTTATCAGACCTCTTGAATCAATTATAAATGATTAAAGAATGCTAAAGTGGAAAAGTGGAGCCAGGTAAAAATATCTTATTTATCTTTTTAATATTTTCTTACGATTTATATTTATAATCAACTATTTTTTATCGTATTAAGCTATCAATATGATAATAATGAAAATTATACAATAAAAAAAAAACGCACATATTTTATTATGACGCTTCAAAAGTGGATCGATATATGATTTATGATAAATTATCATTATTTCAATATAATCTCTAAAGGCAATCGAATGAAGTTAAAGATTATTAAAATTATAAAAATAAAATTTTTTTTATTTTCATAGATTAATTGTAAAATTCACGTAATATAATTATCAGAATGAATATTGTCGAGTTGGAAATTTTTTTAAAAAAATTGATTATAATCTCAGTTTCATAATAAATTGTCTAAACCAAATTTTAAATGGATTCTGAAAATCATGGAAACTAGTATCTTGTAATATTACCTCTTTTTTTTATTAATTTAAACTTAAATCGGATAAAAATGTAATTTAAGCCATAAAATAAAATATCAGAAAATTTCTAATAAGAGAACTTAGCGATTTTTTAGTTATTAATAGTTGAAAATTTAAAGCTATATAGATAGATAAATATTACTTCTAAGGTAAAATATTGTTAATAAAAAACCTATTATATTTAGTAAGCTAGCTTACCAATCGTGAATCTTGACAAGATTTTTTTTCTTTAAAAAATTAAAATAAATGTACTTTATTTTTCATTAAACTTTTTAGATTATCACGAGCATTTAATTCAATTGCTTGAATTTTTTTAACAAGTAAAAATTTATAATGATATTGCTATTAAGATTTTAAAGCACTTATAAGATAATTTGTAACATTTTCAATTTAATACTTTGCTTATTTTTATAAAATAAAGATTAAATATATGAGAGGAGCAGGGCAGTATAAAAATAAGATCAATTTATCATAAAGTAAATGAATAATTTTTTTTTATTTACGTGATCAAATCTTTAGCATAATATTAGATTTTTTTGTTCGATGTTTATATAGATTGTTTTATTAAAGTCTATTACTTAATCAATGAAAAAAAAACAAGGAAAATAATAAAGTAAATATTAGAGTCAAGATTCACATTGCAATATTTTTTTGCGTTTTTTGATAAATTTTATCTATAGTTTTTTATTTTATATGCTAATTTTATATGAAAAAATAGGAAATAAAACTCCTTAATCATTAAAAAACATAATTTAATATAGCCTAATATGATTTTTTATAACTGATATATTAATCAATGTTTTTAGTCTTTATCTGAGATTTGAATAATTTAAATCGGCTGTATAAAAACTATGGTTTATGTCTTAATTTTTTCTTCTGAAATCCTCCAATCATGTCTAATACTCAATATATCCAAAGGAAATATTAACAAATTAGAATAAGATGTCCATAAATATATTGAATAAGTGAACCGAGTATTTTTTTATACTTTTATTTCATTCGTCAAATCATTATTAAAAATTTAAATAGATAAATAGAAAATATATTTCAAATAGATGTATTAAATATACTACACATTTAAGAGTATGTAATTTACTTATTGTTTTAAATCGCTTATTTTTGGGAGATAAATAATTCTATATATAGTGTTAAATAAAGCTGTAAAAAAAATATAATATAAAGAAAAGTTTTAGATTTAGAAAATTTGTATACTGAAATTATTATTATACCTTTAATTTAAACTGTTTTTTAAATATTAGTTTTTTTTGTTCGCAAATAAAAAATCAAAATGTTAAATGTTTTCTATTAGAATAATATTATCAAAATTATTTGACTCACTTAGTTAAATCTAGTGTTAAATTCAATCAACTAATTTTTATATTTAAAAAACATCCAAGTATCACTTTAAGGGTTGATGATAGAAAAATTTATATAATTGGGTATTTTTTATTTTCAAACATTAAAAACTAATATTTTATCATATATTTTAATGGATCTTATAACTGGAAAAGATAATTTGATTTATTTTTTTAAAATTAAAAGAAATTACAATTTTTTTATACGTAGTATGCGTAATATGTGGTGAAAAGATCAATCGCCTAAAAAAATCATTAACTTTTCGGGATAAATATTTTATGAGATGGGAAATTCAAGCGAGATAATAATTATTTATAAATAAATTTTTTATTAAAGTTTATTTAATTCAATTCTGCTAAATAGTAAAACAATATACATTTTAAAATTAATATACTATATTAGACTGGTTGAATTGTTAGCAAGCTTTAAAATTTGAGAAATGGCTATATAGTAATAAAATTGCGTTTTAATCCAGTAATCATTGAGTGTAAAAAATTAGCTTTGATCGGCCAATAATATAACTATAAGGGGATTTTCGGTTTACTGAAAAAAGATAGACTGATAAATTTGACAATTTTTTCAATACAAATTTTCTACATATGCTCTATTTTTTAGCACTTTTTCTGGATCAAGTTCAAAAAAAATTATTTCTAGTTCTCTAGCTAGTCCTACAAATGAGCCCTTTTAAATATTTATCGTACGAGAACTACATCAAAAAAGGTTCTGATACAGCTGAGTATCTTCAATCCACTTGAATTGATTTCACTTACAGATATTCATATTTTTACTTTCAAAAATGGGCATTAAAGGCCTGACACCATTGCTTAAGCGATTTGCTCCGAACAGTTTAATTAATAGACCTATTGATTTTTTAAAGGGCAAAAAAATTTCTTTTGACATGTCGATTTACTTTTACAAAATTCTTTACTCACCAATGGTAGCAGATAAGAATCTAAATTTAAATGCGCTTATCGACTTCATACAACTAAATGATATTATTCCAACATTTGTAATTGATGGTAAAGTATCAGATCCGGCCAAAGCCCCTGAACTGTACAAGAGAATGCTAAAAAAAAAGCAAATAGAACATGAATACTCGACGTTGATGGAAGCTAAAGAAAGACAAAAGATGACAATTTCAAATATGTCTAATATTATAAATGCTATAAATGGCATTATTTTAAGCGATAAAATCGTTCTTGATAACACCAAAAGATTCAAAGATACAGTTAAAGAATTAGAAAATTTTCTATCCGGTGATAAGAGCAGATCATTTGTTATTTCCAAAAGATTATCATCTTCATACTTCAAGGATGAAAAGGAAATATACGAAAGCATAAGTCCGATACTAATTGATTTAAATATCATAATTAAGCAATTAATTGAAAAGAGATCGGCTTCTATAATTTCCCAACTGATGGATAATAATTCACAATTACTTAATATATATAATTCTCTAATCAAGCTAAATGATCAAATATCTTGCCGCCTGGATCTTTTACTTCCAAGATTTTCACATAATGTTCAAAAATTAGAAAACTTTTTTTTCGAGATTGCTAAGCAAAAAGGATTGGAAGTAGTTGTTTCCAATGGCGTAGATTCTGAGATGATTTGTGCTCGTTTAAGCGATCATTCTCTTCTTACGCCTAATTCTTCAAAAAAATCATCAATTAGCGCTTTTAACTCGTTTAAATCAATAAATGTCTGTGGAGGATATGCCTCTGCTAGCGAGGATCTGGATGTTTTAGCTTTTGGTGGTAACAAACTAATCAGATCATTTGGGTTAGATGTAAAGTCAGTTCTTGAAATTGATAGACTTATTGCGCTTGATGAGCTAGGTTTAAGCCATCAACAATTCATTGATCTATGTATATTATGTGGTACAGATTTTACTGGTAAAATTCCCGGTGTCGCAAAAATTAGTGCGTATAATATAATCAAAGAATACGGCTCTATAGAAAATATTTTAAACAGTCCCAAGTATGTACAGAAAAAAGATCAAATTTTATCCTGTATGGATTATGAATCTGTCAGAGAAATTTTCTCTGGCCATAACCGCCCTTTTAGTTCTACTATTGCATCTCTAGATTTATTTAATTAATTAATACACATGTATATTTATTTATTTTTGGCTTAGGGGTTTTTTTTATCAAAATTTATAGTCAAAAATCGCTGTAAACCACATTTAAAAGTTTGTAAAAAATTTTACAATAACAATATTTCAATTGAATCACTTTTGATGATAAAACATATACTATCCATAGTTTTTTTTATTACAACTTGGATACAATTAAAAAAAAAGAAGACTGGTTTGTAAAAATTAAATGTAGAATTAGTTTTGAGATAAAATTTTCGTATCAAATTTATATTATTTAAAGTATAAAATACATTAATATCCAATCAGAACATAATTACAAATATTTTCAGGTTTAAACCAGTGACAGTATATTTATATAATACCAAAACTTATATCCTATTAAAGATATGTACACTAATTATAAATTTTATATTTAAAAATTCGTAAAAGTTCATATCTATTCGACAATTTACAAATATTTAGCTGTTATATAGATATGATTAAAGTTTAAAATGGGGGGGGGGGTTTGGAGTTCTATTTTGTATTACTCGACTTTGCTTTTCCTCGCACTTACTAGCTTTTTATATTATAGCGTTAGCTGTTAATTTAATTAGTCTTTATTAAATTCAAATGTAAAATCATATCAAGAATTTAAACTAGTTGATGTATAAAGGAAAAATATTATGAATTAAAATTTTTAGTATTAAATACTTTTTGGAAAAATATTATATTTTGGAGTGAATCGTTTAATAAATAGTTGTTAATCTATTAGATAAATCGATTAAAATAAGAAAAGGTTTTTATGGCTTATAAAAGTTTATATCTTAAAAAAATAATTAAAGGTAAATATAGACTTTAATAATATTCTAGCTGCTAAGAAATGTAGACTATGAGGAATATAATATATGCTAAATAATATGTCTAATTAAAAATGAACTTTAAAAGGAGTTTGTGAGTATTAAGCATTACATTCAGCGTTTACAATAAATGCAAAAAAAATAAATTGTTTATTTTATGGTTAAAAAATTGATAAATGATATTTTCGTGTAGTTTGAATAGTCATAATGAAAAAAGAAGAGGAATAAATTTATCTATATACAGCAATTGGTGTTCTAAATAAAGGATTAATATTGAATAAAAAACAAAATCTAATAAATTATAAATTTAATCTAGAATTTCCAGAGGATGCAGAGAATTTAAAAAATATCTATGATTATGAAAAAGGTACTTGGTACCTAGTGTTGGTAAGCTAGTAAATGAGCAGTGACAGTTATAGTTGAAAAAATGAGCACAGAGTTGCCAATACTAGATTCACTCAACGTGTTATTTTATAATTAATTGAGAGGAGCTTTTATTTTTAAAATTTTAGGTTTTCAACAGTGAGTCAGGTTAAATAAGCACGACTTTTCCAATAACTATCAGCAATTCAAGTAAATATCTCGTAAGGGATAAAAGATTCTATATCACCAACTTTAAGTTCAAGGATCTCTTTTTTCAAGAAATCAAGAGGAAATTCAACTAAATTGCCGTTAATCTCTTCAAGTTTGCCCAGCGATTCAAAAAGTTCTTTCTCATTTTTCACTTTAGCGTGGCCGTATGGGATATCAGCTTCTGGGAAACTCAAAAACTGTTTGTATTCTTCGTAATCAGTAACGTTACTGTCAGGAACGCACTTGAATACTTCTCGAAAAAGCATTGTATTTTTAGCTGCTGTGCCACATATCAGATTATTATAGCTGTCTGTAAGTGGGTCCTTAAGAATTTTATATTTTTCAGTAATAGGGTTTATACCTAAGTGGTGCTGAAGTAAATTCATTCTCATCTCTTGTGCCATTTTGCCGACTTTGAACTATGTATAAATTATATACAAGTTTAAATAAATGTATAAATAAAAAAAGAAATATAACAACCCCATAAAAAGATAATCATAATATTGGTAGATACAAAAAATGGGGAAAAAAAACAGTAAAATGTCTTACGTCTTTTCCATTCATTTTAGAGTCAATTAAATCGCGGTCTTCAATGATAGCGCAAACTTCTGAATCTCTATTTCCAAGCATTGATCTATCGTTTATGTTTGCGGATCCAATAATAATATGTCTATCATCAACAATCATTAGCTTGCAGTGGACATATACCTGTTCAGAAACGACTTGGACAACAGGCTTGAAGTTAAAGATTTGCTCATTGGGTGATATTACTACTTCTTCAATCTGCTCAGAAATATTGTGGTTGTTCTGGTTGTGATGGTGGTGGTGATGTCGGTGAGTGTGAGTTTGAGTATGTGGCTCATTTTTATCAATGTTATCTTCAATTTCGGAATATTCATTTGATTTATCAGGATTTATTTTATGGTTAATTTGCAAGAAATCTTCAGAATCGCTTGAACATACGCTGGAGCAGCTACCACTAGAACAACTGATATGTTTGAGATCCTTTTCAGAGCTTTTATCGCTATCGTGATACAAATCAAAGTTTTTATCATTTTCTGATGTTGATAGCAGGTGGCTATTTTCCCTTTTAGGATTCGATTCTGAATAAAAAGAAGAACTATTGAATCGAGCTGAGGAATCGTTTGAGTATCCTTTAAGCTTGTAATTCTTGTTTTTATTAATCTTTTGAATGAATTTGTTGTTTGGCGAATCTGGGATGGAGTAGTTGTCTACATCAGAGTAATTATGCGACGAATCGCTTTGATCAGAATAGCTGTCCGAGTTGGACGAGTCAGTTTTTTTGAATCTATCGCTGATATCATGAATGTTTACTTTACTAGGCAGATTTGCTAAGAAGCTATTAATTTTTAAATTTTTTAGAACTTTGGACCCATAATCCAAATAATTGTTGTCGTTGCTGGTTTCGGCGTATTCATTTCTTAATAGTTTATTTGCAAACTTGTGATATTTCTTCGATCTAAGATTGCTAGCACTAGTTACGCCGTGAGCTAATTTTGGAGGCGGTCGATTTTCGCTGGCGAAATTTTCAGGACTTGGTGTAAAGTTTTGGTGCGAAGATGGAAAAGATATCATGGAGCGCGATTTTTTAATGGTAAATCCAGGGCTATCAAAATTTTTACCTTTTTTGGCATTGAAAAAAGCGTTTTTTAAGATTGCACTATTTCTTATTCCAGAATTTTTAGTTTTAGCTTTTGGTGGAGCTTTAAGCTCGCTAAATGGTTCACCAACTTTGTCACTTATCTCAGAGGTAGTAACTTCGTTATTTTTGTTAGCGCTAGTACTGGCATTATTATTATTTTCAGCATCGGGAGTATTGGTATTGGTACAGATATTGTCATTTTTCTTTTTCTTTGGTCTTAGTACTAGTTTTCTGGAGCTTGATGCTTCATCAGAAGTTACCTGAGGCAGATAATTAGGGCTTTTAGTATCTTTGAAGTGAACTTTTGATTTAATTTTAGAGATTTTGTCATTGAGCTTAGATTGCACCGAAGTTTTTGGGAGTTCGTTGATACTAGGCTTGTTATATGCTTCAATAACACTTTTTTTAAGATATAACTCTCTCCACTCATTAGGTTCCAGTGGCATATTTGGCTTAAAATTAGACAGGTTACGGTCAAAAACGTATTTGGTAATTACGTCATACATCCTCAAACCATAAAAAGAAATGTAGTCCGACATTTCGATATTTTTTGCTTTGAGCTTTTGCATGATGGAGTCAGAGCCTCTGCAAATAGTCCTATACTGTAAGTGCATAATATTACGCAAAGTTGCACCTGAGCTGTTAACCAAATCACCTTCGAACGCAGGCATGAGGGGTAAAAGCACAAACACGCGGAATTTTTCTCTTTTACCATGGGCTATGATTATCCTGTTTACTAAAGCCTCAGCAATCAAATTTTTGACAACACGATTAGAGCTTGTAGTTGAAGAAATGAAAAATTGATTTTGAATGTAAATATAGTGTTTGGAATTTTTGATGAGATCTATGTACGCAGTATATATGGAAGCTTCTTTTTCTATTCCAGAGGACCATTCAGCGCTTGAGCGAGTTATTTGGACCAAGCAGTTGTATAGCTTATTTTTAGAAACGTAATTTGAAACAAGAGTAGTTTCGTCAGGCGAGTATGGGTGTTGGTGATTGTTGCAGTGAGGATCAGTTTTTGATATATTGGTTCTAATTTTGACATTGTTAGAATCTATTGTTTTTTTATTATTATTATAGTCACTGTTTTTGAAAGAGCTGCGCGGTATGTGTTCAGTTGATTTAGCAAAGCTTTGTTCTTCCATAGGAAAAAGTAAAGGGACGTTTTTCCTGTGTTTTGATTTGAAGCGTTTAATGAAGTTCCATCTCTGTATAAAATGGCGGGAAATATCACGGGATATTAAACCAACTAGCTGGATCTGGTTGTCATGCCAAGGCATTCTGGGAGTAGATTGGCGATCGACAAGGGTTCTATTATAGTTACTAACTTCAACAAAATCGCGTACGCGTGGGTTACTGTAATCTTGACCGTAGAAGTTTTCGTAATTAATATGGTACTTGCTAATGGCATAGTTGAGATCAATTATTTTCCCTTTATAAGAGGCAGCGGATGCTGGAGAATTTTCCTTAGAGATACCAATTGAGTTTGGTTTTGCAAGATCCGAAAGGTTAAGAGGTGGAGATGATGCCAATGAATTTGAGGCTTGACTTAAAGATAGCAAATCTGTGCATGTTTCGTTGTTTAAAGCGTGAAAATTAACTCTAGAACTTAAATGAGGACTGTTAATGGCACTTGTTCTTATATCAACGTCTGGTGAACGATGGATATTAAAGTCATTGAATTTATTGCTCTGGTATAGTGTTGATAGGGGACGATTACTGTTATTTTGTAGCTGAGAAAGTTGGAGAGAGTATATGGGAAAATCGTTTCCGCGGTGGTAATGGTTGTCCCAGCGGCCAAAGCAAAGGTCAATTCCGCCGACATAAGAAATAGTATTGTCAATAACGACTAATTTTTCGTGGTGAGCCCAAAAAGTAGTTCCTCCTGCGTAGTGGTCAGGGTGTCTTTGGACAACAATATTTTTATGTAGAGAGCCGAGCTTTCTTTTGGTATGGGCAGAGTTAATAGATAGCGAAATTTTGACTTCTTTGTAAATGAGGATATAGATCTTGACACCTTGCTCAGCTTTTCTTTTTAATAGCCTGTCTAAACGATATGTGGGAAATAGCTCAGGAGGACGCTTTAAGTATATTTCAGGGGAAATCCACCAACCCATGATGTAAATTGTAGATTTTGCGTTTTCGATCGAGTCTGCTAACGAGGAAAAATAATCAGCGCCACTGAGAAAGAAGCCAACAGGAACATTATTTCTTTCTGGGGCAAAAGAGTTATACCTGTTTATCTTTATCCAAGGGCTATTCTGGATAGAGAGAAGTATATCTGCTTTGAATTGGAGGATGAGGCGTTCATTATCGGAGCCAACAATGTAAGAGTTAGAGTCATTAGTGATTTTTAGGCGATAGGATCGGATGGGTATAGATTTTCTAGGTTTGATAAGTTTTACAGAGAATTTTTTGTTATGTAGAAGTAGCTCATTTGGATTTGTTGAGGCAACGTTTTCAGCAAAGTAAATGAATGTGTCTCGAATAATCAGCCATCTTTTTTTCCATTTTGATCTTTTCCAAGGTAGAGCGAAGCAACTGGAGTTGTAGTTTGTATTGAGGTAAACGTATCCTTCGCATGCTTTCCAGCTGATTTGATTGTAAAGAGAAAAAGAGCTAATTTCTAGAAAAGTGCATAGCTCAGTTGATGGGTACATACCAAAATTTTCAAGTAAATGCTTGAGGTATGCGTCTAGGGCATTAATGAAGTTTAGAATTGCAATATTGAGTTCATTGTTATTAGAAGTTGAAGTATCACCGTAGGGTTTTCGTTTAATCCATTTTTTTTCAATTTCATAAAATAAGAATTTGGGAAAACTTGGGATGAAAGGGCCAGAAAATTGGATTCGTTTTAGGGATAAAAGAGTATGTAGAGCTATAAAGTCGGTAGCTTTTCTAAATATTATCCAATTTAGAGGGCCATATTTAACGCTGAGGGAAATTTCTGGGTTCCAGAAATTTTTAGATTCGTCGTAAACTAAGTTAGAGAAATCAATGGTAGTGTAGCACAGATTGAATATGGTATATGGGGATATGTTATCTGATTTGAGACTCGAATAGTAGTAAAAAGGGGCTAGTAAAATCTTTTCAGAAATTCCATTGATTCCAGAAGGCTGGATATCTTCGTGTTTCTTTCTTTTTGTAATATTTTGGAATTTAGATATGTATCTTGAATTAACAATGGCATTTTTTAAGCGTCTTCGCATTTCCGAAGCATTTTTTAAGTTGGAGGGACTTTGGTTTTGAAAATCGTCTAGATATTCAGGATGTAACTGATTGGAAGTAAGTAAATTTTGATTATGAGCGTATAAAGTGCTATTATTATTGGTTGAAAGAGGAGAGTATAAACTCTCATTATTTGAAGAAATTGGTAATTGAATAAATTCTGTGCGAGAAGGTATTTTATTTAAATTAGAAAGCTCGATTTTCTGGTTTGTAGGTATGATGGAGGATTGAATACGTTTCAGTTTTGTGGGCTTTGAGGTTGTGGGATTTCTGTTGCGAGAAAAATCTAAAGACATTGAAGATAAATCTGAAATATAATATCTCGATATGGAGGAGGAGGATAATTCAATACCCTTTGATACTAAATCAAAAAGATACAATAAAAGCAAGTATTTTATAAAGTATAAAAAGCTGTATATTCAAATAAATATTCAAAATTCCAAGGTGTTTAAACAAAGGGATTCGAGGTATGATAATATAGAGTGATGCGTAGATAGAAGATAGTAGGTTATTAGATACAGCGAAATTAACAAGGCCAGAAATAGAAAAAAGAAACAGATATAAAAGTCTAAAATAGCGCAAAGAGAGTACGTGGAAACGCACCTGAACGAAAAAATATATAAGCTATAAAAAAATAGGATAAAAGTTGGAAATAAAAAAAGGAGCAGTCGCAATTTATGCAGGTTATATACTTCAATGTTTATATCAGGCAGCAGAAGTGAATATAAATGCGGGTACTATCAAAGCAAGCTAGGCGGAAATTATAATTTTTCTAGGGAAAGGGTCTAGCAAAGAACAGCGTGAAGGTTAATGCATAGGTGATAAAAGTCTTGTAAAGAGTGAGCATAAGAGAGTAGCAAATAAGGTAAAAAATAGAATACAATTCACAGCCTGTGATGATACAACGTGTGCAAATATTAAAGTTTAGCCTTTTTGGCTGCACAAGTAGTATAGTTTCTTACTCTATATTAAAAATGCGATATTTCCTCCTTAACCCTTTGCGGGGCCAACACTCATAAGTCTAGCTAAAAATCATAATTGGATAAAAAATTATAAACAGTTTTTTATTGGACGTAACCAAATTAATAGCCAATAAATAATTATCAAGCATTATTTATTTATCATATTGACATTTGGTTGGATATATTTGGTAGTCCAAAAAAAGCCAATTGCCCCCAAAAAGAATTAGTATTACATTTATTATCAAAAGAGCAGAATTTCTAACAAAAGCTGCAGCTTTTTTTTCCCACAAGACAACTGCAGTATTATTTTGCGTTTAGACTTGGCCAATCTGATCTTTTCCACTTTAAGGTTTCATCTAAAGCCAACAAATTCCCAAAAATGGAATGTTCTGTCAATTAGCTCGGCCAATAGTCGCCCGTCTTCGCCCAATAGTGTTAACATCGTGCACAGTACTAACTGTGAGCTCTAAAACTTTAATACTATTTCAACTCAGCAGTATTTAATGCTTGTTTGAATTAAATGGTATTTATTGCTTGTTTGAATTAAAAAATATTTAATGCTTGTTTGAATTAAAAAATATTTATTGCTGTTTGAATTAAAAAATATTTTGTGCCTATTAATGCTTGATATTTAATAGCTTTAATAGTCAGTTTTGATAACAGTTATACAATTGTACCAAGCATTCTGTACTCTCAGCTCAACTTATTCGGGTTGAATGGCATATTATTATTAAATCTTTTACCGAATCCACCATATGGTACATCACCCTTTTGTGTATAAAGATAAAAAGCGCCTGGCTTATTTTTTTCCCGCCATTTATTTATATCATATGATTATAAGTGTTACATTTTTAAAAAAATGCTGATTTGAATTTTTATTAATTTTTTGAGGGCTATTTTTAGTTCGCTTTAGTAAGCCTTCTTCGCTGTATGTGCAAGCGCTTACTTGCTATCAAGATATTAATCAGTTTAAAAAATATATTTAACCAATATTGTTGCTTTAAGCGTTAAAAAATTATTAAATAATCCTCGATTCACTACCTTATCCATAAGCGCCACAAATTTAAACTATGTACACTCCGCAATGTATGATTCTGTCGAATGACTTGTATTTGTGGAGAGAGAGTATTGTCAAAATAGCTAATATATTGGCATATAAATAAAACATTAAACATCTTTCAATATATTATCCCATAATTGGTTCGATTCCTATTGAAAAGTTAATTTACACTTAAAGATTTCCAACAATATATTTAACTGATGGTATACTTTTTGAAAATTAATTTTTACTCTAACTTGTATTATTCATAAAAAATTAAATTGACCGGTTCTAAGTTTATTTTTATTTTTATTGTACCACTTGAATTTGTTTAACATGCACATAAAGCCGATAAATTTTTAATGTTCATTAAATAATTTAACTGTGAAAAAGTAATAGTTTGTACAGCTCACAGGTATTATATTACACCCTATATAACTAAATGATTTATAGAAAATTTAGTATAATTAATTCAATCGATATCTTATTTAAAGTTTAATTTAATTCCCGCCAACTCATTGTTAATTTATTAGGTATGTAAAACCTAACTTAATACATATTTTTCAATTCATTTTAAATCAAAGAAAGCAGATAGTAGGTTAATTAGTTATAAATTGATTCGAAATCAATCTATTATAGTCTAAAACATAAAATGAAAATTATTTGGAATGCGCAATCTAAAGTTGCGACAACATTCTTCATATAAGTATTGATGTCAATTATCGTAACCCTCGTTTAATCATATCAAGATACTTAGCATAATCACTACCGAATTATAAATATTTTATCATTCTCAAGAGATATGCGATTATTTAAATATTGAAGATTGGTCTTGTATGCGATTTTAAACTGATATTTATTAAGGACTTTAAAAATTAAAATAAAAAATTTATCCACCCCTTTAACGAGTAGCCCAGTTAAAATATTGGAATTTCGACATGCCCTCGATTTTATGAACTTGTGTTATTTTCTATATTGTTCAAAAGCGCCAATGGTTTTTTGGAAAACAAAATAAAGCTTATTAACTTAAGCTAATAGTTAAGTTTAGAATAGATTATGAAGATACCACCTTCCACTCGACGATTTATATGAATAGTTGGTATCTTTTAGGCTTAGAACCCCTAAACGAATTCACTTAGAAAAAAAAGATTACCATTGGATAAAATTGAAATCACTTTTAGAAATGATATCCAGTAATAAGTAAATAAAGGGCATTATACGTGTTTACTGGCTGATCAAAGAAAAATTTTTATTATTTATTTTACAAGAATTTGCTCTAGCACAACTAAAGAAAAAAAATATTATACTATTGGTTCTACAAACAGCATTACTAGCTTAAATTTGCCTCAACCGAATTTCAATTGCCAAATAATTAATCTACATTATAGAAAGATTTCTGTTTTGTCTAAATTACATTTTCAATTTTCGGAATGGATGCTATAGAATCTAACTCTGAAGCCGTGTGCGCTCCTGTCTCAGAACAGTTCAAACTCGAGGATAGATATAATGTCGTAACTGAGGGCCAAGCAAAGGTTCTTATGCCCAAAGAAAATGAAGTCTTCTACAACCCTATTCAACAATTCAATCGAGATATGTCGATACAAGCTATTAACTCTTGGAGATTAATGTACAATCAAGAAAAATTAGAAAAGATTAAGCGAAAAACTAAAAGTAATTATAACCTTCACTCTTTAACATTTCAGCTATTTAATTTGCTCTCTCTAGACTTTTCTAGATTTTCATTTAAATTAAATATATTATTAGATAATAATATACATTTACTAAATCTTACACTTCAAACAAGATTGATTTTAAATATTGTACACTCATTTTATACTTAGATCCTGATGCTGTTTTGCCTGAAAATCAGGTTAGACTTATCTTATATTATACTCTATTGCTTTTCTTTTATTATCTTTTCCTATTCCTATTCTTTTTATATTTATAATTTATAATTTATATATCTATACTTTTTATCGTTTTCTAATCGGTACATCCTATACACTTTATAAATACTGTTTTTTAACGATAGTCAAAAATTAAGATTCTTGAAGCTCTTGCAGCTTCTGGCCTAAGATCTCTCAGGTACGCTAAAGAAATCGAAGGTGTTGACTACATTCTTGCAAACGATTTATCAGAAGAAGCTGTAGAATCGATAAAAAGAAATGCAGAATACAATGATATCCCCGAATCTATACTAAAAACCAACCAAGGCGATGCAATGTAATTTTTTTTTTTAAATGATTATTATAACAAAAATTTTATTAAAGCTCTTAGCTTGTATTATAATTTTACATTTCAATGCTTTAAAATCTCCTTAAAATAATTCTGCAAATTCAAAATTTTATAGTGATGTATTGTATTCTCACCGCCCAGTTGAAAAGCAGTTTGACGTTATTGATTTGGACCCTTACGGCAGTGCTGCGCCATTCATTGACGCAGCCGTTCAGGCAGTTAAGAGTGGTGGTTTACTGTGCGTTACATGCACTGACATGGCTGTTCTCGCTAGTAACAATCACCCTGAAACTAGTTATGCTAAATATGGCGGAGTTGCAATAAGATCCGAATTCTGCCACGAGCTTGCCCTTAGACTTCTAATCCACTCTATTCAAAGCTCCGCTACCCGTTACCAACGTCATGTTGTCCCATTGATTTCCTGCAGTATTGATTTTTATATTCGAATTTTTATCAGAGTATTTGATTCCCCAAACAAAGCAAAGGATTCCATTGTTAACAACGGCCTCGTCTTTAATTGCTATGGGTGCTCATCGTTTTATACTCAGCCCTTTGGTGTCAAGTCTCTTACATCTAGCAAAAACTTCAAATACTCCTCTTCCCATGGACCTGTAGTAGGAACTAATTGCCCTACTTGCAATACTAAACTAACAGTAAAATTTCACTTTTAATCCATATCCTACTAAACCATTCAATTTTTTTTTTTTTCGCTTAATAGAAAAGTCTAATATATTTATCTAATTATTTACTTTAGGTAGGAGGACCATGCTGGATATCTAGTATTCAAAACTCGGAGTTTGCTAACACTATGTACGAAGCTGTTAAAGCCAATCCAACAAAGTTTTTTACTAACAAGAGAATGATGGGAATGCTTAAAGTTATCAGCGAAGAACTCGATGTCCCCTTCCATTATACACTGAATGAGCTCTGCTCCGCAGCTAAAACATCATGCCCACCAATTTTGAAGATAACGTAATACGTTCATATTAATTAATTACCTGTTTTTTTATTTTATTTAAAAGCCAAAGTAATACTTATTGGCTTTCGATTAAAATACATGGAAAAAATTTGTTTTTTTTAAAAAAAGTTTAAAACTGAAAATATTTATTAATAATTTATTTTAGGTCAGCTATTTTACATCTTGGTTTTAAGGTATCAATCGCTCATTCGTGCCAATGTTCGATAAAAACTAATGCACCAAATGAGATTATTTGGGATATAATTCGCGCTTATGTAGCAACAGTTGGAAGGTCAAAGAAGATCGAAGACAATTCAGTTGCTTTCAATATACTAAAAGTTTCGCCAAGGTAAGCATTTCTTCTTCCCCCTTCTCCTTCTAATTTATCTTCCTCTTTATTGCTTTAAAGAAAAAAATTATGGTTATGATTTTGGAGGTGCAGAATTTATCTGTTCCACTTATGACTGTAACTATTTTTCCTTTTTGAGTGGTTAATAGCCATGTATCAAATTACTATCCCATACTTATTTCAATGATTAAAAAAAAAAAACTCGATTATTTTCCACTATCTATATATATATCTATCTTTCTTATTTCCATCTAATTTTTTTTTTAATAATTGTATACATCATTTTAATCTGCAAAATAAAACATTAGGGACGATATCAAGTTTGACATTCATCCAGATGCTAACCCAGACTCGCGCAAAATCAAGCTTGTCAGATTCCAGATAAACCCAGAAAAGTTCTGGGGTCCTAAAGCCAGACATAAGTCATCAGGCCCGCAAAAACGTAAATTGTAAGCTTACCATTTTTTTTTTTTTTTTTTTTTTAATGATGAAATTTATATAAGAATTGCAACTGGTTTTTAATATTTTTTTAGTTTTCTAAAATTATTTATTCCTGCACAAATTTTGGTATAAATTAATTTAATTATTATTAGGGACAGCACCGAGTGATTCCATAAACTTGGATGTCTAGTATTAAATCAATCCGATTATTTTTTTGTATTAGCTTTATATAAGAAAAATTTTTTTCATTTATTTATACCTTTTTTTGGGCGGTTTTTTTAAAGATTTACTACATACAAACAATTGAACAGATTTGTCTTTTTTTTTCCTTGCGAGTTTAATGCACATAATACTAGATAATATTTGGATTGAAGTGTAGTGTGGATATATACTATTCGAAAATTTTAATCGAAATACGTAATAACAAAAGTAAATATTGGAATGCATTTATTGAAATATAATATTAAATAAGCAAAAAGAGTTAATGATACGAAACTAAAAAAAAAAAAAAAAAACAAATTTGGTGAAATAAAAGCGAATTCAATTTTATTTTATTTTAATAAACAGGCTGTATGTAAGGATTGGATTAAATTTTTGAGAGGTATTAGTATTTGGCGGTAACGGATTTGACTTGAATGAATTCGTCGACAGCTTCTTCACCGAGTTCACGGCCAATTCCAGATGATTTGTAGCCACCGAATGGCATGTAAGGCAAGAGGGCATTGAAGCAGTTGACCCAGACGGAGCCGGCCTTCATGGAGCGGGTGAATTTGTTGATGACTTTTGCGTTGTTTGAGTAGATACCGCAGGCGAGGCCGAACGAAGATCTGCCTTCGATGGCGATGACTTCGTCGATATTTTCGAATGCGGGCATAACGGTGACAACGGGGCCGAATATTTCTTCGCAGGCGACTTCAGCGTCGTGGCCAGCATTTACGAGAACGGTTGGTTTGTAGTAGTAGCCAGAATCGAACATGGGTTCGCCACCGATGAGGACAGTAGCTTGTTTGGAGTTGACAGCTCTAGTGACAAATCCGTGGACACGGTCTACCTGGTTTTGGTTGATAAGTGGGCCGATTGAGGATGTAGAAGTGTTGTTGGTGATTTTAGAGGTGATATCTTCGGTAACAGCTTTCAAAGTGCTAATAAATTTGTCATAGATGTTTTTGTGGACATATAGTTTAGTACCAGCACAGCAAGTTTGTCCAGTGTTCAAGAAAGCGGCAGCGGCGGCGTGGGCAGCAGCGGCATCAATATCACCATCGTCCATGATAACGTTGGGGCTCTTGCCACCTAATTCGAGGCATACACCTTTAAGATTTGCGCTCTTTGCAGATGCCTGGTAAACGGCTTTACCACCACCAACACTACCGGTGAAACTGATTTTGTCAACGAGTTCATGGTTAACCATAGTGGCACCAGTTTCGATGGCACCGCTGACAACATTGAATACACCTGGAGGCAAGATGTTATTATCATGGATGATCTGGGCGAGTAAAAGAGAGCTCAATGGGGTATTTGGAGAAGGTTTAAGGATAACGACGTTTCCTGTAGTGAGAGCAGGAGCGATTTTCCAGATGGCTAAGATGAAGGGGAAGTTGAAAGCGGTGATAAGACCAATAACACCAAGAGGTTCTTTCAATGTATAGGTACTATATGCTTGGTCGTGGTTGGGAACGTTGTGGCGTCCGTGTTGTTTGTCGGCAAGACCGGCAAAGTATCTGAAGACTTCAGAGCCGTGGGCGACTTCATACATGGCGTTACCAATTGGTTTTCCGGTTTGAAGAGATTCAATGTGCGCGATTTGGGCAGCATTGTCGTCGATGGCTTGAGCAATCTTCAATAAGGCATCGCGACGTTGCATACCAGTCCACTCGTTGTACCATGGACCTTCAGTGAAAGCATGGTGAGCGGCTTTAACGGCAGCATCCATATCAGCAACAGAGCCGTCGTTGATGGTGGCTACGACTTCGCCGTTTGTTGGGTTGAGGACTTGGCTTGTAGAAGCACCACTAGCTTCAACCCAAGAACCATTAATGTACATGTGGTTAGCGTTTTTCAAAGCAGATATAGCAGTCATTTTATTATTTTTTTTTACAACAGATTTTGGATTTAAAGAGTGATAATAAAGAAAGGAAATATGATTGCTTTTTCTGTATTATTTGATTGTTATACAATTTACACCATGTCTGTTTGGGCTCCTTTTATAGACCAGACTATTTTATAACTGTGCTTTTTAATGCTTAACATTTTGATACATTTAATATAGTAATTATATATATATTTTTTAATAGGGGGTTTTTGAGAAATTGGTTTTGTTTCATTTTGAGAATATGGAGGAGTGAAGTAATACGTGTAGTTTGTATAATATTGAGGGTTTTGTAGCCAAGTCGAATTTATGAAACAGTAAGAAACCGTAGATAAGGGCGAATGATTATCGCTATTGTGTTTATTAGAGATTTGCTGCTTTTCAAATAAGTTAAAAATTATCTTGCTGAGCCAATTTATTGAATTGATTTAAAGCGACTTATTTCCTTTTATAGATTATTGCAATAGAAAAATTACATAAATGAAATCATTAATTGTTAGAATTTTGTAAACGAGTTCTAACTTTTATTGCTCCAGCTGTAATTTTATGTTTAGTTTTAGTATCTATAGAGAAATCATCAAGAGAGAAATCATATTACAGAGAAATCATCTACATTTTATAGCTAACTGAACTGACTTTAGCAGCAGCATTATCATAACGATAACCATGTTTTATATCAAGTTGGTGCTAAATATACTGGTAGTAATAAATTAAAAACCGTTTTTATCAATTATTATATTTATTTCTTTTGCTTGAGTGCTGTATATATATTAGAACTGAGCTTAATTCCTTAAAATGTTATACTCTAATACGTGCTAAATTTACTCAGGTGAAATATTAAATTTCCAAGCCTTAATTAATTCACAGGCCAATTTAAATAGATATTTTCATGTTTAAAAAAATTGAAACTTAGACACATAAGTTCAAACCAAAAGTTTACTAAGAATTAAAAGACCAATTATTATGATATACGCGAACATAAAGTATAAATATCACATCAATATTCAAGCATACTATTTCTGGGCATGTACCTACAACTTTTTTAGAGTATTTGTTTGTTTTGAGCCTTTCGAGAGAGCAAGAAAAGTAATTATCATCCATAGTAAATATCTGATAATCGCTAATTTTCTGTTTAAGGCTGGAGTGGAATATTTTAGTGTAAATCTGGTTGGAAATCTGCACTTAAAGGGCAGAAAACAGCTAAACCTAGTATGATGAATTTTCCCCTATTCAAGGTTACTATACAAGACTGATAAAATTTATAGCTGATTATTTTATTCAAGCTAAGTTTAGCTATTTCCGTCGCAAAACTATACCTTTTAAATTAAATATCATTTGTTCGCATATTTATTCTATTCCTGAATTTAATAAAATGCAAATCTGAGTTATAATCTTTTACCAATTTAACTACTTGGAAAAACTCCTATCGTTTATTCCCCCGAGTAAATAAAAAAAAACTAACTTATAACGTAAAAGCATTAATAAACTCTCTGAGACAAAAAAAAAAATTATAATCTAAAAGCAGAAGTGGAATAGATATTTTTTAACGGTTAAAACAAATAGGCGGGTTTGGATTTCCTGCAGGGTCAGAATTAATTTATTAGCTGGAGTTATTAATTTTCCCAAATGCCCTTTTTTTCCAATTTATTTTTTCTAGGCATTTGGTAGAAATCTCTATGAAATACACCTCAGCAATATTTATCAGTGAATAAATTAAGTATTGTGAAAATGTAAGTTTTTGCCTACTAGTTAAGCTATCTCTAAAGCGTATTTATTCTCCCTTAGCCCTTTCACGGGCGGTAGACTTTATTTGATCTACAAAATATAGCCAATGTCCTCATTTATAATACTTTAATTCCAAGTCCTTTAGATATATTGGTTAATTGTACTATAGCAGCAAATAATAAATTTGCTTATAAATCGTAAACGAAACAAAAGTTCGTTTTTTTTAAGAGTGTTGGACACGAAATGGTTGAAGTATCACTTCAATCTTATCCTAGATATTCGTCCTTTCTCTAATGCGCCCATATCTTCAAGAGTTTTTTTTATTTAATTTATTAGCACCAATAATTGATTAGTTCTCGCACTCTATTTCTTCAAGTTATTAGTTCGCATAGCAGAATCGCATTATTTATTCCCAAAGCTATAGTTCTAAGCGCTTGTAGACTTTCTTCGATAAATCAATCTCAGCTAGCAAGTTTTTACTACCAAAAATAATTCTTAATTTTAAAATCTATATTTTACTAATAATTTAAAACTATTTTGAATACAATGACTATTCAGCATTGTAGAAATAAAATATTTTATAAAAAGAAAAAAAGAATGAATTTTGATTGGTTAGATCACAATTATCACTTGTTGATCTAAAAAAACTTTTTTAGTCAAAAAATTCAGAAAACTATCGAACCTTTTATTTGCTTATACCATTAATTAATTTAATATAAAAAATTTAAGATTCAAAACATTGTTGATTTTAATATCTTTAATCCACGTTTGTTAGACCGAAATCGAATTCTTATTAACAACATGGGCGCGCCTAAAGAGAAACCAACTGCTGAGCAGATCGAACAGTACAAGCTGGCCAATTCTGTACCTTCTGATGAACTCGAAAAATACAGCATGGAAAAGCTAGGAAAGAATACCTCTGAAATATCAAAGAGCCAACTTAAAAAGCTTATCAAAGACATCAAATGGGAAAATAGCAGAGAGGCTAGGCTCGAAATGAGGAAGAATAAGCGCGAACAAGTCAAAAAAAGAAAAAGCGATGCAAGGTTACTAGGTACATTTATTATTTTACAAAACATCCCTGCTTTATATAATTTCTATTTTTTCTCAAGTAAACCCAAAAAAAAAATTAGCTAATCTTGTATTTACTATAATTTTTTTATGTTATAGAAAAGGAGAATGGAACCGAAGAAGGAGAAGCATTGAAAAAAAGCAAACGCGAAAATTTCAACCAGGTCAGCAGTGGAATTACCATCGTTTTGGACATGTCCTTTGACTCGCTAATGCGCGATAATGTAATTAGCTACTATACGAAATTATTAAAAATTTATCTCTTTCCATTTAGCTAAATAAGCTTGAATTATTTTACTAGGAAATCACCTCCATATCTTCGCAAGTAACTCGATGCTACAGCACAAATAAAACAAGCAAAAAGCATGTTGACTTATTTGTTACCAAGCTTCAGGATAAAGTCGGTACCCGCTTTAACAACTGTATAGCTGATCACGTTAACTGGAGCTCCAAATATATAAATTTTATGGATACTGAGGACTTTAAAACTTTCTTTACTACTCCTTTGACCTCCGCTAATTCTTTAAATGAAAATGTTATTTCCACTAATGAAGCCAACTCGCTCATTCAATCAGAAAAAAGCAGCTCTATTGAAACTGTTCCTAACTCTATCTCAGAGATTTCTAATGATAAATCTACTCCTGATATAATCAATAAAACTTTAGTAATTGAAGAGTCTAAAAATAACTCCCATGCCGGTCACAATCACCGCATATTTGATACCACACAGCTAGTATATTTGACCGCTGATTCTGAAAATGAAATCACCCAGTTCGACAGCTCAAAAGCTTACATCATAGGAGGAATAGTTGATAAAAATAGATATCCAGTAAGATTTTTTTTTCCTATTTTTCATCGCTAAAAAATCTATTCCTAATTTTTTTCAATTGCTGTTACTTTTAGAAATTGACTTTTAATAAAGCCAAAGAACTAGGAATCCCTACTGCGCGATTACCCATAGGAAAATATTTGAAACTTTCAACAAGAAAAGTTCTAACAGTTAACCATGGTAAGATTCTTTATACCATTTTATTATTTTACATTGTATTTTATTCAATATGAACCCTTTTTTCAGAAAAATCTGTGCTCATTTATTACTTTTAAATTGATTTAGTTTTTGAAATCATGCTTGAATTTATCGATTCTGGAGACTGGGAAGCATCGTTCAATAAAATAATCCCTCAAAGAAAGTTTAAAGAAAACTAACCCGCAAAGAACCATAAAAATTTATCTATTAGAATTCTTTATTATAATTATTACTCATATAAAAATATATTTCCGATAAGAACGTAACTTGGGCGAAATGAATGTGTTGTGAATTTCACTTTTCCATTTTTCTTTTAATTATCGTTGGACAGTGTATATTTATTTTTTACTTTAAGATTATATTGAATAACTCTTATCTAATGTGTAGCCATGGGTAGGTTCAAAACAGTTTCAGAATTTATTATACGTGAGTAGCGTTTGTATTTTTACTGATATTCTATTTATTTTTTATCACCTTCAAATTACAATGACTTTTTTCTATAAAAGTTATGCCATTTTTTATTCAAGTTCGTGTTTGCTAACACGAACCTTTTTATTCTTCTGTGTGTGCTCTGATATCTTTTTAGACTTAATTATTTTAACCAATAAATAATGTTTAAAAAATTTGGATCAATTTACATAAAGCTCAATAAAGTGTTGAACTTTTTTTTTCCCCCTCATGACAGATTTATTTTACATAGATTACAAGTGCATATAAAACAACTTAATAACAATTTAAAAACTATTGAAAAATGCTTTAAAACTAGTTTAAAATTATTGAAAAAATACTTAAAACTACTTAGAAACATTAAAAAAGTAAAAAAAGTCTATTAAAATTTTTTGGCATGGCTCCCCACCTCTCTTTACCAGTTCTGTATCTTATGAACATTTTTTCAAGTATTGTAATTTTTTCAATTAGGAATATAATAATCTGGAAATAAAATTTATTATAAAAATAAAATATTTCCACTTAAATAGTTCTTACAAAGCTTTAATGGTTTAATACAAAATTTAATCTTGGTTTTTAATATTGAAGACAAAATAAATAAAGGGAATTAAGAGTTTAAAATTTAGTAAAATATCAACACTAACAAAAAATAAAGAATGTATTTTATTTTGTAAAGTCATCAGGGAGTTTATAAATTCACAAATAACATATGTTGAATGGAATATAATACTTAAAATACAGCTGAATATTTACGTTTTCGTGCACTATTCCGCTTTTCTAGTCCTCTTTTATGGGCTCCTCTTCTGCCAATTTGCCCTCTATGGCCCTTCGTGACCTTTACAGCCCCAGAATCCAAAACAATCGAGGTATCGGCAGTACAATCATCCTGCTCTGAATTAATTTTAGCCTAATGGTTACAAGCTTGAGTATCAAAGCTTCTCTGAATAGAGAATCGAAACTTCAATAATCTCTAAAGTAGCTGATAGAGATCGAGTATGTACTGAAATCACGTGAATTTCGGTACAAGTGTTGGAATAATTGGTCATAGTAGTGTACTTGTTGAAAAAGAATCTCATGGCAATTGAAATTTAGCTGAAGTGATCATAGTTCCTGACGCTAATGAACCTGATATAGGTACGACCACGACTGTTTAAATGTCTGCTTCCCGAATGGCTTGTGCTTCAGACACTAGCCGTCCTAAATAGGATGGTTTAGTTTTTTCCAGCGGGTCGTGCATTTACGGTTGCAGGAGAAGCAAAGATAATAAATGCTGTATAGCATGCTAAATCTAATACAGATATCGCGAGTTTCATTATTATTTTACTTAATTTTAGGCTGCTTAGCTGTTATTTTTGGATGAGGAAGTTTTTGGTGTTTTTATGATATAATTTTATGACATTGCATGTTATTTAAACACTAGTTTTAATATATATTTTTGTTATTAAATCGATTTTAAAATTTTCTTTTAATCATAATTACTAGAATACAATTAAATACATAATGTTTAAATTAAGCATATTGTATAAATTAAATTCGAGTATATAAAATATACTTTTAACAGATTAGCGTTAATATTAATGCTAATATTACAACGTTAAACTCTAAATAGAGCTTAGTATATAATTAACTGACTTTTATAAAAATGCCAATACTGCAGCATCTCTAGCTTGCTTTATGAAACTTTATTTTATCTTGATATAGTTTGGTTTGTTTTCTTGTTGTAAATATCAATTAAAATCTTTGTATTTTAATCTATGGTCAATCTATAAGCCGAATATTTCACTGCTATTTTAAATTTAACACAAGATAAGTGTTTATAATTAGGTGCTTTTGTTAAATATTATAGGTGTTTGGATTAAAAAAAATTCGTTGGCTCGAGCTTTTGTTGTTGGAGAGGACATGGAGTGAAGCTTCTTTTCATTCACAACATTCGCATTTAACATATACCAGGCTTATTGTTTCTATGATTATTAATAAACTTTTACGAATAAAAAATAAAACTATTTTACGTTATGTGGGAGATAAAAAACTAAAAGATAATCAATTGTATCCAAGATCGATATCGAAGTCGATGGTATGGAAATGGCCGAAAGTTTTATCCAAAAACTTTAAAAGATAATTTTATATCAAATAAATAAATAATAAATAATTGTGTAAACATTGTATTTTCTAGAGTTGGTGCTTATTTTACCTTTTCATGAAATCTACTATTTTAAACCTTTACTTTTTTTCATTTTATTATTAAAATAATAATTTTATTTATATTTTTTTTTTAGGTTTTTTAAAGTTTGTAGGTTTAGGATGGTTAATTTTTATGATGTTAGATTTCATAAAACCAAACAGTTTACCGTGTTTGAAAATATATTGTTTTAATAATATTCAGTAGACTAGC
>LSSN01002441.1:0-25276 GCA_001970855.1 Smittium culicis | reverse complement strand
TTCATCAATTCGGTGCTGATGCCGATTGGATGTTACGGTGGGGAGACATTTGGCATGAGCGAAGCCAGATGCAAGCCCATACAGATGGAAATAGACAAGGCGATCCGCACACTAGCCAATGTCGGGAAATCAGCCGCCATGAAACGTATCAGGGATGAACTGGGCATAAGCTCAGTGTTCATGCGCACCAGCACAGCCCGTGAGCGTGCATATCATAAGTGGCCAACATCAAAAACATGGATCGCCGACCTCATAAAGTCTCCGATGAAGGCACGGATGGCCACCTGGGTGACCGGGAGCGCCCGGTGGATCAAAAAATTTTGCTCTCATTATTCAAAAGGTCAGACTATCATCATGATGGTCGACCGGAAACGACGAAATAATCGGTCTGTCATCCACCGGTGGACGGTGGACCGAAAAATCGGCAAAAAAAGCAACTGGGTTGACCTTCAAGCTATGTATCCGGACCTGAAGCTGGGCCTTCAGGACATTGGGAAAATGCGTATGGGCACATTCCGGACCGCCCAGCGCCTGTCGAACATGAAAATCGTCGACCAAAAATTCAAAAATTTTTGCCCCTGCTGCAACTTGTATGTGCCTGAAACGGTCGACCACATACTTCTGAGCTGCAGCCGGTGGCGAAATCACCGATCATCGACGATCGGCCGGTTCATACCGATGCCGATCCGCTCTGACGAAAAAAATTTACTTTCGAATTTCAACGAAGCCCGGTTGGGGCTAGTTGGAAAACTCCTTAGGGGGGAGTCTAATCAGTCTTTGAGCCAGCTTTGAGCTAGCACATATAATCAAAATTTTGAGCTGGAAACAGCCAAATTTTTGAACGGCATCCGTGTGCCCAGAACACTTATACTGCAAAGTATAAGCAATTCATCAGCCCGCTTGAACCAATGCCCGGTGTTCATGGAGCTGCTAGAGCGGCGGAAGGGGTTTGATTGAAAAATCATTTTTAAAATATTTTTAAATAGTTTTTGATAAACTTTTAAAATATTTTATATAAACTCTCTTTGAAAAAAAGAAAAAAATGCTCTTGATAATTATTGCCGGTTTATATTTTTTTTTGACCTATCATTTTAGATATTTAATACTATTAAAAATTTTATATAAAAATATTTCTTTGAAATTTCAAATCATATTTCCCAATGATACCCATCATGATTCTCTTATTTTTATCCTTATTAATTGATTCAATAATTTTCTGACACTTATCTTTGTACAGAGATATTGTCTATAGATATTTTTCTTTGAGCTATTCTTTCTAAATTCTCTATTTAAATTATTATTTTCATTGATAAAATAAAGTATTGAATTCAATTTAAATGTTTATAAAAAAAGAATATTTTCGAATAGTGAGATTTTGAGCTCGAAAACATACCTTCGTGTAAAAAAAACACATTAAGAAAATCATAAAAAACGTAAAAATAACAAAATTAAAAACTAAAAAAAATTAAATAATTGCTTTTATTTATAATTAACGTCTATTATATTTTATATATATATAATTTTTATCGAGTTATCAATAAAAATTAAAAAAAAAAAAAGCCAAAAAAAATTTTTTTATTATTTTAATTAATTTTAATTATAATTAATATTAATTTTTTATCTAGAGCAATTAATTTTAAATTTCTATCTTAGATATGATTTTTTATTGTTGAGATTCTGAAAAATAAAACTTAACTGCAAAAAAAAAAAAATTATAACAAGATAACAAGATAACAAGATAACAAGATAACAAGATAACAAGGTAACAAGGTAACAAGGTAACTAGTAAAATATAACGCTGTTAATATATTTCCCAGAAAAAATTATAATCGCTTACGATACCAAAATAATATAAACTTATTATTTGTATCAATTATTTATATTTGAATATAATACTGTATATTTGTGTAAGCTTGGATGTTTAAATCATATATCACGATGAATACGACGAATAAATTAAATTATTATTTAGTTTATAAAGAGAAAAATATAATTTTGCACACCAAAAACTATGATTCTATTCACTAATTACATTATATTAGACGTTTAAATCATCAGATTAAAGTAAAAATTTATTTAACAAAAACAAAAACGCAATATTTATCAACTTTTATGTAAATTATAATAAAATTTTTTCATAAAGTGAATTCAAAGAAAAGAATAAATAAATAAATATCAAAAAAATAAATAACATTCGATTAAAACTTGATCAAGACAGCCTTGAAATATAAATACTATCAGAAAATATTTTTTATATATTATACGAAAAAAATAGTTATAGTTGATTAACAATTTTATGTACCCTAATCGCGATATTTGATACAAAATATGATCTATTAATTATAATTATAGCCATCAGTAAAATTAGACTTCTATTCTTTGACATACTCTTTAATTTTATTCAAAATATTTTTGCCCTAATTTTTAATCTTATAAACTAATAAACTAATAAACTAATAAACTAATAAACTAATAAACTAATAAACTAATAAACTAATAAACTAATAAACTAATAAACTAATAAACTAATAAACTAATAAACTAATAAACTAATAAACTAATAAACTAATAAACTAATAAACTAATAAACTAATAAACTAATAAACTAATAAACTAATAAACTAATAAACTAATAAACTAATAAACTAATAAACTAATAAACTAATAAACTAATAAACTAATAAACTAATAAACTAATAAACTAATAAACTAATAAAAACAAACAAATTAAAAATAATTCATAGTTTAAACTCATTTTTATATAGTATAATAACCGAAAAAAATCAGATAACTATGACTTCAGAAACTCCAATTCAAAACCTAGAAGTAACTTTGAAGCCCCAGGAAAATTCCAATTCTTCGAAAGAACGCATAATGTTACTCAATAAGACTCCATTAGATCAAAAAAATCCTCAGAATATATATGAATATTAACACTTTATATTTAAAACATAAACTGCTACACTATAAACTTTTTTTTTTTTGCCTGTTTTTGATCCATAACTCACTATAGCTTAAATTTAGACCTTTTAGTATCTTCTATCGACACATATACAAACTATTAAAAATTCTATTTTATCTATTTTTAAAAATATTACTATATGGCTAGTGCTAGATCGCATATTTTATTTTCGAAATTTTTATTTTAATTTTAATTTTTATATAAATTCACAATATCCATAACATTAACTTTTTCACTATTAGGAAATGAAATATTTTCAATCTGAATTATTTAAAATTTATCCATTTCTCTTAATCTATGATATAAAAACGATTAGTAATATTATTTTGTTGAATATTGAATTGAATATATGGTTTTTTCTAGTCATAAAACTCGAATAAAGAAATTATTTCAGCATCTATTCCCCCCTTGACAAACAGTTTTACTTTCATAACATAAAAATTTTTAATTAAATATAAAAATTATAATAAAATTTCAACAACTCAATTTTTTCTGTAAAAAACAATTAAAACAGGTTTTTTTTGTTATATACTTTTATCAAAAATTATTGATCCTCTTCAAAAATATAAATTTCACATTTTAAACTAATTTTTAAATATCTATACCTTCTATGAAGCATAATTTTTTGAGATATTCATTTATTTGTAGTATTTATTTTTTTTCTTTTTCCCGCTTTATTTCATTTCAATATAGTCATTTATATTTGCTATAGCTAATTTTTAAGTTTTAATATACCTATTTTATTTATAATTTATTATTTTCACTACTTTTTATTCACATTTTACTCCAATTTCAAATAATTTTCCTTGTCTAATAGGAATTTTTCTAGATTAATTTTCCATCAATGTTACACCTCACCAATCGCTTCTCTGCCTATTTAAATAACAAAAAAAGTTTTATCCATTCATCAAATCATTAGCTACCTCAAAAAATTTCTCATTTAGTTTAATAAAATTTTTAATCTCTAATACAAATTAAAAACTTTCGATAATCATTTATTTCATTAAATAATTTTTTTCATAATTATTATCTAAAAATATAATTTTACTTTGAATAAATTATATTTCTATAAATCAAAATAATACTATTTGATAAAGGTAATAAATTATAGTAAAAAATGAATAATTAAATCTTGAAATTTCTTTATTATATTTCTTTAGTTTTTTTCCAGGACTACTAGCTTCCTATTCGAATATAATATCAGCTTTATCATGCTATTTTTCTATTTGATTATGATTATATATAAAAATAAATTAAGATCAAGTGCCAATATATATTATTTATTAATTCCTCATGAACTAAGACAGGATATTTTATCATAACCTCATTACAAAACAAAAATATTTATACTGATTCTAACTTGAATTATATATTTATGAGAATTCCCAAATTTCAAATATTTTTTTTATGTCGTTTAAACTAGGATTTTGATTAGGTTCAAAGGATATTACTATTTTTAGAATAAATCTAAATATATAAGGAAATTTTTTTTGAAGTTTTATAGTTTTATTAGTTTTTTGTAAAACTTATATTTGGTAATTATAAAATAAACCTTTTATTATTACCCTTTTGTAGAGAGTTTCAATGTCTATAACTATTGTGACGAGTGTTAAAGATTATGACATAAAAATATAATGCGATTTTAAAAACAAAATATAAATACTAATATATAATTAACACAAAGAATAATTTTGATGTAAAAAAATTACAAAAAATTTTTACTCTGGAAAAAAAAAAAAAACTCTACAAATGTGTCATAACGATAATTTGATTAATATTACCTCTTTTAAGTCATACTCACAAAGAAAATTATTTCTGGTTTAGAGATTGATTGATAATTCTTTGTCGTAATTTTTATTTATAGCACAAACCACTTCTGTTTTTCAATTTAATTATACAGCAATATTTTAGATAGGTATAATACCTATATCTTATGATCTAGGGCAATGCTACACATTTTATATATATACTATAAAAGTAATTAATTAATAATTTTCATAATTTATATTAATGTTCTTTATTATTTTATTATATATTTATTCTAATTAATCACGAAAAATTTAATTTAGATTGAGCCCCCTTTTTTTTCAAAGTTTTAAACTCCGTTTTACTTTAAGGGCCTTGTTTTTGTATACAATATAAAATGTGCTAGGTAAAATTAAATAAGATTGTATATGTATTTCAATAGGACTGAATTGAAATCTTCAGCGCACATTATTTTTAATTCTGATTTATTATTTAAATTTATTTTCCGAATTTTCTCTTGAGATACCATAAATTATGGTCTATTCGATTTTCGTATGAAGTTTTGAATGGAAATCAATTATTTTTCTCTTTTTTTTTGCCAAAAAAATATCCTATAGTAAGTTCAGTCTATTATTTGGGGTTTAATAGTATTAAAAAGAGAATTTTTCGAGTTTCAGTATATTTAACGAGTGGTTAAGACTTTTATTTTATCTCCTAATATATTTATCTGAAAATTTATGCTCAAATTATGTAGCTGCTTAGAATGAAATTATCTGATTAATTTATAACTGTTAGTATGATTTTTTTCCCGGTCTATAAGTAATTTCTATTTTTTTGAATATAAACTATTCATATTTTCTGAAACTTATTCAATTATTGAGACTTTTTTAGGCCAAATTATCTTTACTGAATAAAATTTTTTTTGTAGAAATTATAATTATTATCAGTAACATTTTAAAAATTTCATTACCGTTTTAAATCAAAATAATTACCAAAATTGCTATTAATATCTGTAGTATGATTATTTTATCCAAGTCTTATATATTCTTAGAAAGATAGTTGGAAAAATACATTTTGTGCCTTATAGATTTTATCTTGTTTCCGCTTTAAAATTACTAAGTATACTCGCATGATTTAAATACTTGTTTATCTCTTGTTTATTTTTTTTTCTTTTAATTTGTATATTCATTTTAAACTCTTAATTCATTGTTATTTTTATTTTTTTACCATTATTTTTGATTAAAATTGAATATAAATTTGATTATTATAATTTTTTATCAAAATTTTTTGAATTAGAACTGTTAATGATATATTAATTATATTATGCATTTTTTTTTATAAAACTGGAGTAAATTTTTTCGTAGTATTATCATGTTTGATTATTTTAGTTTTAATATTTCAGTTTTTTGATGATAATATAATTGATTAGCCTCTTAAATATTTAATAACTACAAAATTAATTCCAGATATATTAGTAAACTCTTGGATTATCCATAATTATTTTGTTAATTTTATAAAAAAAATACATTAAAATTTATTAACTTTGAATATTCCGAGCGTTATTATATTTTATGGAATAAACTATAAAATAGTTTATATCTTTTTATTTTATTTATCTTTATAAATTTAAAAAGATCATATATTTTTTACAGGCTAAAAGACTTTTTTTTGATGAAAAATCCAATAAATAATAAATATATTTAAAAAAACAATAGTTTTTTTTTTTTTTTTTGAAATACAAGTCTGTGTATAAACCAGGTCTATTTTAAGAAATACTGATTTTATTTGGTGAAATTTTTTTATTTTTCATAGTTTATTCTTCACCTTTGTCGAATATTGAGAATCTGGATCGCCCTATAAAATTTTTTTGCTTCGTCTATTATAAATTTCATAAAATCAGATTTTTTGAATCATTTATCAAAATATACACAGTTTAATATATCAATCAGGTTTGAATATTAGTTTTGAATTCACAAAGTTTTCCCATATAGCTACGTAAAAATAATCTGCATAAGTTGTAATAAAAAAAATGAAAATTTTTAATTTTATTAAAAAAAAACTAATCTTAACTTTCCCTCTGAATTACAATTTGAAATTGTTTAAAATTTATTATTTCCCATTATTGAACCAATTTTCTCGTAAAATTAATATTTTTCTATCCAATTTCATTCCATTCATCTTTAAAACATTTAAAAGTGATTTCAATATAATGTAGCAAATCCAGTTTATAAATTTAGATTAATAGGGTTATTATTAAATATATTTACTGAATTAAGTAGGCTGATTATTTCCGCCACTATGAAATTCATTTTATAGTCTAATTCAAATAAAATTTTGGCTCTCTTGAAATTTTTCTAAATTAAATATCCTTTTCTCTAAATTTGTGTTTAATTCAAAAAACTCTTAAATCCAAAAAAAGTGCAAAAATTTTTATTTATTTAAAAATATTTTGTTTTTAATATAATTTTTATAGTAAATAGACGATATTAACAATAAAAAAACCGTCTTAGTTGTATTTAATTCTAATCTAATGTATACCCAATTTAATTATATATTAATTTTTAAATTATAATATAATAAAAGGGTTTATTTATTATTAAAATGAAATAAATCCTTTAATTCAATTAATTATTCATTAAAAAACATAAAATTAAGGAATTATAACAATTTCGATCGTTTTTATCAATTTATAATATAATACTGTAAAGATAAAACTATTTTGTAATATAAATTAAACAAAAATTCCAATTTAAATACTTATATACGGCATATAGCTATCATTAGAAGGGTAAATCAAGAAGAAAAATCATGTTTTTTGTAAATAATAAGATATGATCGTTTTATTATATTTTACATTGGGTTAAATTATATAGTATTATATTTATTGGGGATTATCGAAATTTATAATGTTTGTAATTAAATAGTTTTTTTTTTTAAAGAGGATGAGTCAAATTATAAAATTTTCCTTAAACACATTATTTCTTTAAATTTTATGCAAAACTGTATGTAAACTAAAAAAGATTAGACAAGAATAATAAAATAAATGTTAATTAAATAATATATTTATTTAATAAAATTAACATAAGTAACTTTCAAAAAACTAAGTAATACCTTGTAGAAATTTACTAGAAATTTATTATTGAATCTCTCAGAGATTATAAACAGAAAGAAAATAAAATAAGTTAGCAGATCTCATATATTGTATAGAAATCAATAAATTCTGTATATATATCTAATGAAGCTTCTCTAAACATTATAAGTCTAGAAAGAATTTTTTCAGGATCACTAAGGCTAATTCGTGAAACGCAAATCATATTAATCTGCACTAAATATAAATTCAATGAACTAAATCTCACCAGAAATCACAAAAATTCTCTATCACCATCGTATAAAAAGTAAAACACTATCCTCAGAGATAAAGTTAAGACTCTGTAACACAAATATTCAAATATACTTATTCGTACACAATTTAATAATGGAACTGGTTCAAGAAATTAAAAAAAAAAGTTAGAAAATTATTTTAAGTAAAATTATAGCGCTTTTTAAAGGCCTAGAAATCCAAATAATATAGATTATGGTAGTTATTATGCAAAAACTCGATAAAATTTTAAGGAATAGCGGCGGAAACATATGCATCTAGCAGCGGAAATGAGATTAAAGGCAAAAAAAAAAAAAATAATGCCGGAGAGCGAGAAAAAACCCAGGAAGTGAACCTATAGAATCATATGTACGAGTCATCAGAGATCCTTAAAATTTAAAAAGAAAATTTACCAATGAAATTTGGAACAACAGTGTGAGATCTAGCAGCAAAACTGAAGCCACAAAATTCAAATCAAAATATCATTATACAGATGGAATTGTAGTATGTAATCGCCTTCAATATTTTTTTAGAGATTGGGTTCACTATGAGATCAAAATATATCATTATAACCAATAAGTAAATTCGATGCCTTACTTTAACTGAAAAAACTTAAGATGAGAACAAAAACAGCAAATAAGGTTGCCTGAGAAAATATTATTCACATTTAATTATATTTCAAATTTCAAATAAACTTTAAAAAATGGTAATAGTAGAACAGTTAAACGAATGTGCTAGATTAAATTGATCAAATTTACAATACCAAATAAAAGAAGGTGTTTTGGGTCGGTAATATATTTAAGTGTGTTTAAATATTTTAAAAAAGTCGATAATTTCATCATATAAAGCTATAAATCGATATTAAATTTGATTATGGTGTGAAAATTGACTATGAGTATAAATATTTGTTTTTTTTTTCATACTCTGTTTAAAGAGCTAGATATTTGTTAAGTTTTTTTTACCTAAAGAAAGTGAAAATGAAATAAAGGAGTATAAGCTATAATATTGAATGAAATAATAAAACTAGCGATAAAAAAATGACAAGGGAAGGATAAGATTTGAAAATCTTAATATTATCTTGGGGATGATTAGGGTTATATTTATATATAGAGTTTTTTTTTTATTCATCAAAGTTTTAATATATTATATGCATGTATTTTTTCTATGAAAAAATTTATTGCAACATCTTTCATAGTATTTTCCAATGGAGAAAGTAGGAAATTTGAAATAACTATGATACAAAATAACTCTAAAAAAATCCCAAAGATATTTTGGGGCGTAAATTTTTGCCAACTTTAATTTCTTTTCTTTGAAGATCTATAAATCAAATTAATTTTAAAAAGATGTTGAAACAATACTAGTATGGTAGAGGAAACATATTGAAAGTAATCAGAATAGTAAATTTTCTCGAATGTGGATAATTGGATAAATCAAGATACTATTTTTTAAGGAAATAATTATGAAAATGTAAAATATAAAAAAATTATTGTTTAAATCAAAAATAAGCATTCTTTTTACATCAGCATCAATTATAAAACTTCTATTAATAAGGTGCTATAATAATGAAATATACTATAAAATATTTTCAAGCAAGATTAATAGCCTATCCCGAGAAGTGAATAATTTAATAAATTCATAACAACCAAAATTCAATGCTTTGGAGTATATTAATGAGAGATTTTAAGCTTTATCTCTCTTTTTTTATATTCTTTAGGATTGAGCTGACTTTTAAAATAGCTCAAAATTTTATTATTTTTTCAAAATAGTGATAAATGAAAAGTAAAATTACAATATTGAACATTTAAAGCTTTATTTTTTCTATAAATCTGCTCCGAAAATTAAATTTGATGTCACTCTTAGCTGAGAAATTGATAATATAAATATTTTGTGACACAAAGGAAAAGACTTGGAGGAAACTCCTGTTCAGAAAATAATCCTAGGGTATTTAATTAACTATAATAGTTGTTTTATCATAAAATAAAAACATCTTCAATAATAATACTACTATCTAAGACTACATGAAATGACACGAATTTTTTTTTGATACAATATAACTACAAAAAAACAGCATCATTTATCTTTAATTATGGACTAATTAGCTGCGAATATCTCCTGAAAACATCAGAGGTGATATGTAAACATTCATTTCTCCAAAAAAAAAGACCTCAAATATATAATGATCGCTCTGGAAAAAAAAAAACTGAAAATCCGCCCTCACGCTAACTAAACGCACTGGATTGAACTCAAAAGAAATATTTTAGAGATTTCATGAATAATATGGACCAAAATTAAATAGTTTTTTCCAGCAAAATGAATAACCAACAAAGAACTAATTTTGATGGAACTAAGATAAATTTTCAATCTAAAGAATAGAATGCACTAAAATAAAAGAGCCAAAATAAAAAATAAGATTTCTTATATTGGAATCTTTATAGGATGATTAGTGTAAAAATTTAATTTATAACTTCTTTTTTCCTATTTTAAATTTGATTAACCAGTTTGGTAAAATTTTCTAAAAAAAAAAATACAATACATATTCTAGCTATCAATATAAATATCGAACTGAAAATAAGGTGTTCTACGATTATAAACAATACTATCAAGATTATAATAGACTATATAATAAGTGAATAAAAATGGAACTATAAATTTTTGCATGAATATTCAATTAAGAAAATTGTTTCGAACTAAAAATCAACTGGAATCAATATGACTGTATTTGATATAAATAAAATAACTATAAAATGAAATTACTATTTATCAGCTAATAAAAAAGTCAAAATCAAGAAAATTTTTAGCCTACTAGCACAAGATACTTTAATTATGAATAAAGCATTGAAAAATTAAAAATTTTTGAATTAAAAAATTAAAGCTGACATGAAATCCTAATCAATTTTTTATCAATTTAATAATTAAATAAAATATAGTTTCATTAATCTAGAAACGAATTAAAACCATTTTCAAGAAAATAATTTATAAACTCGGTGATGATAAGTTTATTTATATATACTAAAATAATTGATCTATTAAAAAATTTCGAATCAAAAAGTTTGGGAAATTTTAGTATTTTTTCGAATCAGTAGTCTGATTGACATTCTTTTCGTTGATGAAATACAAAAAGATATAAACAAAGATAATTTCCTGGATTTATATAATAAAAATGATCTTAAAATCTCTGGAGCAGCTCTCTCAGGCTTCTTTGCCCATAATGTTTACGATTTTCCAGTTCATTTTCATCAAAGACCATATCAAATTGATTTATAAAAGTAATTAAAAATCATTTTCATAAAGAGGAATGAATGTTAAATTATATAAAATGTTCATATATGAATAATTAATTTCTATTCACAATTCTATAAGAGTTGAAAAAAAAAATCTAGAGAAAGAATAAAGAAATAAAACAATTTTTTATCTGATAATTAAAATAACCTAATCTAGCTAATATAAGAACTATACAATCAAATTTAGATAATAAAGTAGATTTATCAAAATATCAAGCATTTGATCAAATTTAAAAATTATTGGGATAAAAAAATGAAGATGTTACCGATAATAATGAGGGAAAATTTTCATATGGAAGTCAATCTGAAGCAATATATAAAATTAGTTTTTTTTTTTTTTTTTTAATATTAAGGCTAGTAATAAAAGAGAATCGGATTAAATTATTTTCCCAAAAAATACATATATCAAAGCCTGTAAATTTAAATTATGATTAAGAGGGAAAATTAAAAAAATCATTTATACTATTAACATTGAAATTTAAATAATAAATTATGTAAATATTTTTATATAATGTGAATAATTTTCAAATAATAATATTTAGTCGTAATAAAACTTTTTAGTATTTTAACAAGAATTTACGAAACAAAAAAGCTAAATATATCGAATTAATCAAATATACATCTAGATTTTAATTATTTAAATAAATCAAACCTATACAAACTTTAATAAAAGCCGTGAATAAAAAAAGTTGGTTCTTATAGAGTTAAAAATTCAATTTCAACTGAATAATAGATTATACAGTACTAATATATGTAGAATTTTTAGCTACTACGGCCAAACTCTTAGGTTATTTTGAGCGTATGATCATAGGGCCCATGTTTATATTGAAGTATTTTTTTGTTATAGTTTGATTTATATTTAATATAAAAATAAGGAGCTTTGAGTTTGGTATAAAAGGTTTATTTGATTATTAAGAGTGATTTTATTAATAGTATTTTTGACTAAAAAAAAGTAAAGATTTTAAATGAAATAATAAATTCTTCAGTTTAGCCTTGTTTACATTTTCCTCGAACTTTTCCTATTTTTCGATGATGTTTCTTGGTCTTTTTGTTGCGGTTTTTATACCTTTCTGGTTTCATGTCAAATTTTATGATATGGGTTTTGTTATACTTATTATATTATAATTTATAAGTTACATTAGTCATTATTGTGTCATTAGATTTTATTAATCTGTCAAATTTTGCTTGAAATCATTATTATATTCAATTAGGTTAAGTTTTAAAAGGTGATTTTCAGAAAATACAAGAAAAATCAGAAGTATAGAATATGACTCTAAAGAGAATTCTTTGGGCGATTCTACATATCCACATTTATACTATATTACAAAAAAAAACATCAAAATTTAAATATTCCAATTCATTGCAGTCAAATCATGAATAGAAAAAAATAATGTATACCGAAAATAAAATTTCAATTTATAATAGAGCATTTCTCTCAGTACTCAACATAAATGCAGAAATTTATATTTATTTTTTATGAATTCAGAGTTTTCTATTTTTGGAGATTATTAGAAATATTTATAATCGAACATAATGAATGGTTTATCTCTTGAATATTGTACAATATTAAAAATAAGATAAAAAATGTAATAAGCATTTGGATTATACTACTCATTTTTTATTAAATTGCAGCTTCCTAATTCTATAATAATAAACCTCGCTATTATAAGATATAATTATTATAATTTTTAACAATAAACCTTTTTAGATTATATTCAGACTATCTTTACCTTTATATCATGATTTTTCTATTAAAAAAATAATTGCATGAATTAATAATCCAAAAAATATTATATAAATAAAATTATTGAAATTTCATAGGATGTTTAATTTTTTCAAAAAAAAAAAAATATATATAAGTTATTAACTCGATAATAGCATTAGGTTAAGTATAGTTGATCGTTATTGATTTTTATAAATATAAACCAATAAATTAAAATTTTAATTTGTGTATCATACTTTATTTAGTTTTAATTCATGAGATTTATAGAAAAAAATCAATTTTTTATAATTGAAGCTATAATTTAAAGATTTTTTTTTTTACATTTTTATAGCAATTATTCAATAATAAATATTTACCATATATTAAATTATTTTCAAATTTTAATTCATTAAACATACATAATCGCTTATATCAGTAGCTTAAAGCAGGATGATTATCATTAAAAGAGCTCTGCAAATTATATTTTTTTGAATAATATAATAATTGTAGCGTGTTTATGCTATTTTAATTTTAAAATCGTAAGATTGTGGTTAATTATTCATTCTGGAGCAAAATCTATTCATTATAACTGAACCTGGAAAATTTTTAAGTCATTAGCGAGTAAAAATTGAAATGATATTCAACGTATCTGGACTAGCTAGAGCGTTGATAAAAAAATAATGTTTTTTTATAAGTAAAATAAATAAATTTTTGAAATTTATTTTATATTAGTAAATACTTTGTGTAAAATATGTAAACTTTTATAAAGGTAAAAACCTCAGTATTTTCAATTAAGCCACAGAAATATCTATACTTTTCATATTTATTGACGAAAAAAGAAATCAGCAACATTTTTGTATTGAATGAATATTTTAATAAACTATACAATCCATTAGAAAGAGTAAAATCTATTTTTTAGATAGTAGATGGATATTATATAGATTAAGTAATATTAAATATAATATAAGATCGATTTACTTTCACCACTATAATCGATAATTAAAATAAGAAACAAAGCAAATATTTTGCATGAACTTTAACATAAATGTTATTATTAATAATAATTTTTTCCAAAATAAAAATGAAAGTGTTTTGTATAATCTTTAAATATTATTAATTAAATTCTTGATTATAAATTTTATTTCGATCTTATTCCATTTTCTTTATATATACATACATATAATAAGATAATAAAATGGTAAATGTACTATTATAAAACCAGTTTTTATAATGAGCTTGGTTCTTATTTTCCTAATTGGCCAATAATAACACTTATTTTCCATTACATTGTTACTGACAGGAAATCAAAGTATCTAATTATATGAGATTCTTAAGACGAGAGGAACTTTTTTCTTTGGAATATTATTTTCTAGAAAAATCGATCGATATTATTGGCTAAAAAAGTTAAACTATTTGATAGAATTTACTTATTGAATTTTAAATATAATTTGAAGAGTAGGAAAATTTTAATAAAAAATTTTCCGCACTTCAAAAAAATCTCCCGTATATGAAAGCCTATAAGTAATTTACTCAAAGTTAAGTATATAAACCAGAACTTAGCCATCCCATGGGGTGTCTAAGCTTTTCAAAGTTATTATTGTTCCCATATTTTATTTCCCCATTTCTATTTCTAATTCTTTATATCTTATATATCATTCTATTTGTATTCAAATAAAATCTTCAATCTAGCTCCTTGCAGTTTTAACCAAATTTTAGAAAATAAATCTAAATGAAAAAAGTAAAACCATTATATTTTCTCTTGTCAAATCATTGATTCAGGTGATATTAAAAAAAAATAAAATCAATTTTTCTAAATCAAAATTTCCAAAAGGTGTGAACAATATAAACTTGATTTTACTTTACTACTGAAAGCTTATGTAAAGTTAAATTTTTAAAAGCTACTATAAATAGTCTACAGAAAAAACCAGGTTATATTTATTTTCGTAAGAGATGAAGTTGAAGATATATAGAGTCGAAATAATAAGTTAAAGTATGAAATGGCTCACGAGTGAAAAAAATTATATGTTTTCGGAATAGGTTCTGAAATTTACAGTCTGGAACTTACTAATGAAAGAAAACCAAAAAGGGAACATCAGATCATGTTCATATTACTCAACAATACTGTAAAGTTTATTTAAGAAAAAAATCATTAGCTCATGTTAAGCTTGTGATATTAATTTAATTGTTCAAAAAAAAAAAATGACGCTAAATATTTAGAAGAAAAGTATAATGCATTAAATGCGCTAAGATAATATATGTATATTTTTGACATAAAAAACTTGTATAATAGACAGAGGGGATGTTATACGTTTATTACTTTTGGCTCTGGTAAAAATATTCTTCTAAGCCATATCATATAGGGAACAAAAATTAAAATGCAATTAAATAATCCCCCTCCCAAAAAAAATACTACAAACACATACCCAAAGATTTAAATTTCAAGAAAAATTTTTTTTATTTTTATTTTTAATAACATCATCGTACATGGTACAGATAGGCAGAAATCTTATACAATTTGCCTTTGGGCATCTTAAAGTTAAAAGAAATTCTTAAATTACGTTTTTTTATCCAAAAACTTTGAAAAAATATAAATAATAACATGTTTAACAGTATGAACTAAGGATACCTCGAATAAGTATAAAATATTCGCCAATATATTAACAGCGCAGTGTTGATGATTTCGTTTAAAGTCAAAATTGTTTTGATGTATTATTAAACAAAAAATCTCAGCATAAATTAATATATATAAATACCCAGAAATAAAACATAAGATGATTATGAAAAAAAATTAATCAATTTCGGGAGTTTTATAGTTATAAAACTTCTTTTGAAAAAGCGAGCTTGATTATTTTCATAATATAAACATTATCTCTATTTTATCAGCTAACTTGTCAAAAATTAGTGATAAAATTTATTTTTCGATAATAAAGTAATCGCATATACATGATCAAACCAAAAATCACATATTCTGGTATTATTTTTGGTATTCTAACGAAATGTTCACAAAAGATCGAACCCAGAAAAAGGTGAAAAAATACATGCCCATACGCAAAAATATGAACTCATTTGAATTATTGTGTATTTTCTAAGTAGTTATTTTATTTTCATGCGTGAATTAGATAGACATACCGGATAATTTTATCGATCCAATTATCTTTATGATTTATAAGTAAATTTAAATAATAAAATATTTTAATTAATATTTATATCAATATAATAGAAAAATATTGAAATCAAAATTTATTTTGGGATTATTTGTACCCTAGAAATCTACAAACTGCTTTTTCAAACTTTCCAAAGCTACTATAGTAATTTTCAATTATAAATAACAGACCTCGAGTATTTAAATATCATAACTTAATCCAGGTAAGATTTTTTTTAAATTAATAAAACATCAAAATTTCATTGTTTATTTTTTAATGATTCATGATTCATGATTTGATTTAATTTTTTTAATAGCAGCATTAAAAACAATTGATTTTATATAGCAAAAACCGATTTTTAAATCCAAATCTAACATTCAAATCGCTAGATATTATATTTCAAATAAAAAAATAGTAACTAGGTATACATATTTTCGATAGAATGGATTCTTTTTTAGTCCTTTTCATGCAAATTTTATAAAATGTACTTTTTTATTTAAAGTTGATCTTTAAACTATTTAAATCATTGCTACTGATATTTAATTTGATCTTAATAAGATTTAAATTCAATTATCTAATTATTGAAAGTTGATTTTTAAAATGTGTGCTAGGATTTAAATTCGAATTTAAGATATGAGATAAGAGTATTTAATAGAGAAAAAATATGATTGCCAAAATAACATAAAGAATAATACATGTTAATTAATCAGACTAGAAAAAGCGTTTAATTTTTAGAATCAATGAGACATTATAACGGACTAATCTATGTCAACAATGTCATTACATGAAAAGTATATTGATAAAAAAATTCGATATAGCATGTAATTTTCAGTATAGAAATGATATACAATTTTGGTATCTGTAAAAAAAACATATAGCTCTTTTATGGATAGATTAGAGTATCACTAAAAAGGATACGAATAAATTTCACTAAGTGAAGTGTTAAAAGCTACAATTTCAGTATGGTATTTTTTTAATAAAAAAGAATAATCACAACCAAATCCTTTAATAGCGGAATGAACTTTAACACGCAGAATTTATATATCCAGCGACATTTTATAAATGGCTATTTGTAACAATCAGTTATTCATAATGCATCGCAAAAAAATAAAAAAACAGATATGAATAGTGGTATCAAGGAGATAAACTATTTAAATTAAATATCCGTAAAAAATTATTTGTGAGATTGGATATAGAAGAGCATATTTTTTAGAATTTTTTTCTTTTGTGGTTCTGGGAAAGCAAATCACTAGTAAATACCGAAAAATAATAAATTGCATTCAAAAACTTGCTTATTTATTAAATATAAATATTTAGTTTTTTTTTAATGTATTGTGTTTAATTTGACATTCTATATAATGTTTTAAAGCTTAGGGGTTTAAATTCTAGCAGTATACAAATCAATAAGAGCATACAAGATTTATTTATGTAGTATCAATTTAAATTTATTTGATGGTTGAAGTTTGTGTGGTATATGTGATTGAAGGCATTTTGTTTGTTAATGTACTAAACGCACCTCAAAAATCACTCCTAGAGCTAAAAGTTCATGATTATTTTATTTTTTTTTATGTTGATCAAATAATTATTTTATAATACCATATCATTTGCTAAAGTTTAATTCTAATAAAATTTTTGTCAAAATTGCTTAAAAAAAAATTCGTAAATGGGATATTCTTAGGGGAGGCAGAACTGATTTTCTTGGAAATTCTATTTGCTTGTTTGTATTAGGTAAAGGTATAGGTCGTATCGGGTAAACCATTTGAATATTATTTATAATCAAAACCAAATTAAAGGCAACGCTTATGAGTAGGAAAAACTTGATAAGAAAAGTTTCACTTCTCGAAATAATCTCCCAATTGAAACAATGTTTGATTTAGGTCATAATTAAATAAAAGTAGCTGTTTAATACAAATATAGAGAGGTTATTAACGAATCTAATGAAAAAAAAATTTTTTTTCAGTTATATAACCTTAACAGATTTGAAGGAATAAAAAACAATGCAATTTAAATTATTAGTTTTAAATATTACATCTACATTTTTTCAAAGAAGGCTGTTATATTTTAGACTATAACCTTATACTGGGTTGTTTCATTTTGAAAATGATATATTAATAAGTGGCGGTTTAGTTTTTCTTAATTTATTATGAAAGCATACAAACATTTTCCTAATTAAAAAACGCACGGTTAATTGAAAGTGGAGTTTGAAAAGAAGGGGGGGGGGGGATAAAATCTGATTTATCTAAACATTTCTTTATTAGCAAAAGAAAAATATTGTATTATAAAATCGCTGAGAATATATGCTTTAAAAATAATAATAAAAATTCCCCATATAAGCATTTGTATAGGCCTAATTTTGAATTAGTCTAATCAAGCACATAATACATAATTAGAGTTAGTATATGATAAAAAGTAGCTACCATTTAAGGATTTCGAAACCATCTCATACCCCTAAAAGATCAAATGATACTTTTTAGCTAATTTTTTACTGGGGCGTTTTCATTTTTTTTGAGAATGTAAAATTTTTTATAAACAAAAGTTATTGTAGATGGAAATATTTCCAAAAAAAAAATGCTAGTTTTGGTGGGTGTGGGATTAGGTTGTGAAACAGTTAGTGCTAAGGAAAAGTCAAAAACAAAAAACAATAGAATTCGGTAAGGGAGGTAAACAATAAGATATAGCAGAAAAGATACATTTATCTATTTTTGTGTTATGCAAGTTCCGTATTTTGTGTACAAGTACAAGAAATGGTATTGTCATGTGGACAGCTTACGAAGAAATAAGAAACAGAGCTTCTTATTTTTATTTACAAAGTACATGTTATTTTTTTCAATAAGCTTTTTCTGAAGAATATTTGAATTTGGTACTCTTGATAAGTGGAGGTTTTGTGGATTGGAATTTGATTAGAGTTACGAATATTACGAGCGTGAGTATAATTTTAAGGCTGAGAAGAGCTCAAACTTTATCTCTCTGTCTGAATTTACAAATAAAAGTGAGCTTTTGAATGAGCCGTAAATCAAGGGGAAATGGACGTTTTGATGGTATGGTCAGGGCAGGAGCTAGTTGGGTTTGAGTGTAATTCCAAGGTTAGATTCATTGTCTAGCTCTTTTAATTCCAGCACACTTTAAAGAGGCGTAATTATTGATTCGTTTATGATTTAAAATCAATTTTGTTATTTGCTGTTGAATTTTAGTAAGCTAATGGTTTTCTATTCCTTGGAATTTAATTATTTTTAAATAGTGTAGTTGGCTATACTATGAGGGATTAAAAATGGCTACCAATCATGAAATTTATTAATGCATGTTTGTTTTTAGTAAAAAAAAAAGAGTTAGCGCCGATAAATAGTCCAGGGCAACAATAGACAATTGGCACAGAACAATAGACCCCGTGTAACATGAGACAATTGGCACTGTGTAGACAGTTTAATGGGCAGTAGTGGTCCACGCACGAAAATAAAGAATACAAAGTAAATGGACTTTTTTTTTTTCGGCGCTAAACCCATCTCTAAAAATACAAGCCTAGCCCATTGGCCAGCCACCACTAAGACTCCTTAACTGATTATGTAAAAATAAGACCAAAGATTAATCAAGGAAAATTATTGGCCATAAGAATGATTGCGTATTATGGGGAGAGGCTTTTTGTGATTGTTATGAATCTGCGAAGTTTATGTAAGAAATTCAGATAAGCCAATGGAAATTGGGATTAGAAGCGGATGCATAAGATTAATCGATTAAATGCAGATCTGACAGATAGCCTTAATCTTTTCTTACTATTATTTTTTTTTGATGCAAGGCGCAGAGCCCAAGCGTCGAAAGCTGCAATCAACGATGCCAAATCTGGAAACTCATCGATTTAGACACCCCTCTCGTCGATATACAGAGTTTTCTCATCGATATAGAGAACCCTTGAGTCGATATATAAGCATCTTCAATTTCCAGTTTTGTAGCGAAAAAAAGCCCTTTCAAAGCTGCTTTTAGTATAAAGAAAAAGAGATCAAAGCGTTTTTCTTCTGTTGCTTTGGTGGCTCTGCTTCTTTCGCTCGTCTTCATCTCTTTATTTTCCAGCTCCCTTTTATAAGTCTATTTATCCATTTAAATTTTTCGCTACTCTTCTCATAACAACAAAATATTAATATCCTTTCTTCATCTCCACCTTGTTAAATTTATAATCACTTTAATCGCCCTTTGTTACTCTCTCATTACTGTATAATCTATCCGCCCAACAATTTCTACCCAACTACTAATCAATCACACCCATAACCCCCAAGTAATTCTATCCATAATGCACGAGTGTTTAGTCTGTGGCTATGTTACCGAGTCCGTCAACCTCTACTTTGACCACCTAAACTTTGACGAGTACCATGCTCAATGCAGCTACCAAAAAAACCTTAGAAACAAGCAACGTCTCTCCGCCAAAATATTCAGGAAGCAGCAGCATTACCAGTACATCACTTCTTCCCCAATTCCAATGTCTGGAAACACCCCTCCAAAGCATTACTAAGTCCCATTACAATCCAACCTTCACACGAAAACGCTTTCAAATCTTGTCCTTTTTTCTTATCTTTGGATTATTATCATCTAACCCCACCAAAAATAATAATAATAATTGTGTGCTAGCACACAATTACCTGTAAATATCTATCTTAATCTCCATTCTACATTACATCTGCTCAATAAACTATTTTTTCCTCTAACACATCCACACCCATAATTTAATTTTATTGTTAATTTCAACTCGTTTCCTTTTTAAAATTTTTTTCTCACTATTCACATAGTACTTTGTTTTTACCTCTCTTTATTTATCAATTTTGTAGCCGTTGCAAAATAATACTCCCCATCCTCTAAATTATGCACCAAACTTCAACCTAACAATTAACAGTAAGGCAATAAACAAATATCGAAGGGATCATCAAGCATTTTGTCTCGTCTTTTTTTTTCTTATTTAAATTAGAACAATTCAATTTAGCTTTCCTAATTTGGTCATGTTTTACTTATTTCCACATTTAATTAATTTATTAAATGCGAATTATCTGCTCCATCACTATTTTATTTATAAGCATTTTACGTAAAATGTATTTTCCTTATCTCATCACACCTATAACAATTAAATATAATAAAGTATTATACAATGCATACTTTCTTCAAAACTAAAATTGTTTTCACTCCTTAATAATACTTTTTAATGATATCGAAATTGGTTAATAGTATAATTTAAAGTAAACAGTATCTCATCAATTAAAAATATACACAATAATATGCTATCAGCCATTTCTGATTAAAAGCCCATACCGCTCAAATACTTAAATATACATAGCATCGTCCATGATTTATTCCCCTTATTCGTGGTATTCTTGTTATTGCCCTATCAGAAACCATTGATCAATTTACTAAATTTATACCATCATTTCTTGATTTTTCTGCATCTTTTTAATTTGGTTGCAATTTAATTAAAGTTGTATCATTGGATTATAAAACAGATTCTTCTTTTTTTTCCTGATCGGCATTTTTCTAACTAAAATAGACATTATTTTTGATTAAATCGTTAAATTTCAACCTCAACTTTTTTCCTTTAAAGCAAAAGTATTAAATATAGATTTGTGGTATTTCTACTAAATCATCATAATTTAACTCGTGAACAAATTGACATACGGCAAAAATCCTAGCAGAATTCTCTTACATTATTAATTTTCCACATTAATTAATATATTTTTTCCATTGATGTTTTAACAATTACAAATTATAGTAAACCCATTTTTCATGGTTTTAGAATCATTGCTGAACTTGCTCAACTATATAATTTTTATTAGAAGCATTGTTAAATTTAATCAACGTCGTTTTTATACTGATAGAACCATTGCTGAATTTGGTGTATTTTTATTATTTTCCAATTCTCGCTCTTCGTATTCTATATACCCATATTCCAACACTAAGAATTTTAGACTGTTTTTCCTTTTTGAATGCGTGCATTAAAGCGTGCCCATTTTTATTCATTTATATCCAATCATAATCCCTTTTTTTATACTCTTCTAACATCCGCCTATCACTTTTTCGCAGCACTGATATCAACGCATTTATATTACTTGTACCTTCATCCCAACCCCCAAAAATAACATCAAGTCGCTTAATATATATATATTAAAATCAGAAAAGAAAAAAATTACACAGTTTTGAAGCTTGTTTATGGCCTTTGATTATTCATCTACATTAATTACGTTTCTATTAAAACTCCTAAATATATTTAATGTTTATTTACCATTATTTATCTTTTCCTCTCCCCAATAGTATGCTATCCACCTTCACCCAATTACTTCTAAACTCAATATACTTTTTTTATCCGCATTTTTTTTTAGTACTTCATTTATAGTTGATTAACACAAGGTAGAGCTTAATTTATCCATAAAGAGTATAAGAAATACATTTTTTTTGCCCCGAATGTCAATAATTCAAGCTCAAAATTAGAACTATTTTTTTATAGTTTCTTATTACTATTAAAAAATGTGTATATACGTGTAAGACTCTTGTGATCAGATGGTGCATCGCCTATTAAATTATACTAAAAAAAATTACCCTTGAATAAATTAATTGATATAGCCAATAGCTTTATTTCGCTTACTTCTACCAAATATTATTTCTTAATAATTTCACATATATTAGCCACCAAGTCCAATTGGATAGCATATACGTGTATATTTCAAGCATCAATCGCTTCTTTTTTCTCTTTTTTATAGTCTGGATTTTCAATTAACCTTTAACCCTGTCCAACCACCTTTTATCAAAATGAAATTATATATTTTTTCTGACTAATTGCAGATTTATGCCAATTAACTAATTGCATCGTTTTACAATTTAATAATTATATGATTAAATCCCTAAATTAAAATACTTTTATATAACGACTATATCTGTTTTTGGTTGACCAAAAAAATTAATAAATAAATAACTAAAATAAAAATTATCTACAGTCAATGCGAAGAGTCAACATTTTCTGCTCATCCCTCAATTAAAAAAACTCACATTTTTAGTTTGGCTACTAATATATGGCCAATCATTTTACTTTATTTTGGTATCTCAGCGAACAAACACTTTTGTAATTCACAGGATTAAGATATTTCAATTAAACGAAGCTAGTTAGTTGTGGTAGATCAAAAGTGGTCTACCTCTTATGAAAGAGTTAAAGGGCGGAAGGAATATTATTGTTATATCAGTTCCAGCTAACCCTTTTTGAGGTCAACATTCTAAAGCTTTTTTAAATATAATAGTTGGATAAGCAGGTTAAAATCGGCGACACATAATACCCAATAAATGCATTGATTCATTATTAACCTGGCTATTTGTATTCAAAAGGTAAGATATTTTTGACATCTCAAAAAAAGCTATACGTGACTGAAAGAGTTAACAACTGGTTTATATAAAAAGATTGGAATTTTAAACAACCTCAAATAACCGGCTTTATAAATCATAACAGTGAATACATAAAACCTTTTTAAATTTCAAATATGTATACAATGGTATAAATTTTTATTCGCGTTATCAATGGAAGGGATATAGCGCTAGTACACCGGCTTAATTACAACCTTTTATGCATATTTTGGTTTCTTGTGATAAATATAAACTCATATTTCAATGTTCGAGATATAATATACGGTTTTTAGAATTGAATTTGATTTAATTTCTATAGATAGTATCAAACGACCTATCTTTATTTTCTCCAAAATCAAAAAATTTAATGAATTTTTTTCTAATAATCGTGTATGAATTTTTCATCTAGAAATATTTAAATAGTTTTCAATTTAACATATTACATGGTAAAAGTGCACTAGATTTTTATTCTAAATTGTACAATTCTATTTTAATTCGACCAAAAATAAAATAAAAAGGATATCTTGTTATTAGTATTCAATAGTTTAAATATCGACCATAAAGCGAAATTTTTATCAAATTCAATAGCAACATACAAGAAAAGTGTATTAAATATGAAATTAATACTAATTTTTTTACTTTAACAAATATATATATAAATGAATATGTCGAAAATAACGACAAATAAAAAAACCAAGGATAAGATTTTTTTTTGATTGGGTTAATAAAAATAGGTGTCAAGTTTTCGCTAGGAAAAATTGATTCTGTATGAATCCAGGAAATTTTTATTCATTAATTCAGTTTTCTATTACGAAACTAAATTTTATATTTGGAAATCTTTGTTATTATAGCACTAGCTTTGGAAAGGCTTATGAATCTATTCACTTAATCCAAAGATGTAAACTGTATATGATTACTATCTATTTTAATTTTTAAGAATATTTATTGTTATAGTTACTCTTATTTATAAATGCCTAAAAGAAAAAAAAAGCCTGTTAGCTGACTCTAATAACTAACTAACCGCGAATTATTTAAAGACACTTATATATCTATATTTACTATTAGATTAATTTTTATTTACTGATAAATTATCCATAGCCTAATTTTAAATTTAAAAACGTACTGCAATTTTATAAATGAGTAAACGTTTTGATTATTTTGTCTATAACTACCAATAATTTTTCTTTCGTGATATAAACCTATAATATTTCTAGCTAAATTTATTTCCACATATAAAATATTAATAGAAATCACACTTTAAATTTACATCAATGTGACTTATTTATGTTAAAGGGTTTTCTAAATCTAGTGGTACATTTTTGCATAACTTTATGCAATCTTTCGAGGCTTTGGGATTTTCCTTTTGCTTCACAGTTACTTAAAGATTTTGGTTTGATATTTCTGATTACATAGCTATTTGGTGGTTTTTTTGGTTTAGTTAGTAAATAAAACAGAATAAATTTGTGATTTATTATTATTATTTATGGTATTTATGTTATGTTATCATTAATTTTTTATACTTTTTATATCTTATAATGTTTTAGCAGTTTTAAAAATTGAAGGAAAAAAAAGAATATATATAAGAATTAATATCTCGTTATAATACATCTTATTAAATAAGTTGAGTATATTTAACTTTTACCAAATATCGCGACGTGTGAATATCGAATTGTTAATTAATTTCAATTATTTCGTTTGTATCATATCTAAAAATTCTTTTCGAATGTT
>LSSN01002440.1:0-10929 GCA_001970855.1 Smittium culicis | reverse complement strand
TATGGAGCTGCTAGAGCGGCGGAGGGGGGTCAGTTGAAAAATTATTTTTTTATTATTTTTTAACTTTTTAAATATTTTTTTATAGTTTTTTGTATACTTTAAAATTATGTTTAATAAACTATCTGTGAAAAGTTAAAATAAATAAATAAGTAAATTATATATAAAATTACCCCTATCACGATTCTTCATTTAAAAAAATACTGCATTTGATTTTTCACACTGAGAATTAAGACAAATTTTTATTTAGCAAAAAGAACTATTTTTAGATATAAATTAATGATCTAATATTATAGTACCATTTCATTCAAAATTAGTCTTGTAAATGATTATATTCGCTTATATAAACAATCAAATAAATATATATCAATTGAAACAAGTTCAAGAAACAAACTCTTTTTACACATTTATCCTATCTCTTTTTTGAAAATTCAAGAATTTTTGAGTTGTAAAAAGTGCATCAAATCGACTTCATCATAAAAGTTTATTATAATACCCAGAATTAACTTTTTACACAAATATTACAATTTACCACGATATTAGAGATAAAAATATAGCCTATTAGCGAAATTTAGACTTAGTTGTAATAGTAGCGAAATCATCTAAAATAGTGAATAAAATTATGTATATTATCAAGATTGATTAAAAGTTAAATAGTGAATTGGTATAATACTCGAATTATTATCCAGATATTTTACCGGCGTTATTATATTATTTGTTATGTCTAGAATTTAAATTTAGTTTTTTTTATCAAATACGAAGTAGGTATTGACTGATAAAGAAAGAAAATTTATGACTAATGTGAAAACTAAGTAGATTGTAGAAAGATTAAATGAATTGCATTTACATGGGATGGGGAAGCAGTCGTTCAAATATTTTTATAAAATATATAAGTTGTCGTTAGTGTACTTGTAAAACGTTGGTGCTTATTGCACAGGATTTAATAAGGTCATTGTTGGGTATAATGATCACTGTGGTGCCTGAGATTGTTATGCAATATTAGGCTGTAAGAATGAATTCTTACACTATTAGTTAGTCCAAAAAAAATAGTCAGTACAAAAGCTGGTATTTAAAGTTGGATCGTGCAAAAGCTTACTTTTATAAGCCTATTTACAGCTATATCGAGATACAAAATTAATCCTTTCTCATCCAACGCCCTTTAAAAAATCCAACTTATTGATTCGTTTATGGTTTGTAGGCAATTTATTATTTGCTGTTATTATACGATAAACCAATATTTCTTAAGGCCTCGGAAATAAAGCAAAATAAGTGAATATAGTTGGCTATATTGGGTAAATCAAAAAAAGTCTACCGCCCGTGAAAGGGTTAATAAAAAATCTAATTTTAATTAGCTTTTAATAACCACACTATTAAGAAAAGTAAAATAACAAATAAATTTTAAATGATATTTTCATATAAAAATATAATCTTATCTATTGTTTTATATGCAAAATTGATGCAACCACGAGCTGGATTGCTGAAGTAAAAGACAGCTAGATATGAGATTAAGACCCTTGTATTATGAGCTTTGCTTTCCAACGGTTACCTTTTATCATTTTAATTTTAAATTTGATATCAAGAAAAAGCAGCACACACACACACATACACACATACACACATACACACATACACACATACACACACACACACACACACACACACACACACACACAAACAAACATTCCACAATTGATACTAGTTATAGCAGATAAACTGGGCTAATAAGCGTACACAAACAAGTATAATTTTTTCGGGATAGTTTAAATAAAAGATTTTATAGTTTATAAATATATTGTCCTCAATACTAATTTATTTAAAAATAATTCTTGAGAAAAATAAACAGTATAATCCAAGCGAAGCATTTTTGTTGTTTACTAAAAGAAAAACTCGAATCCGCAGGTTCAAAGAAATAAATTATAGGCATGGAGGGGTTTAAAGAAACTATGAGTTAAGAATTAAAGCGATATAAATGTCGCAATCCTTCTAAAGTTATATTTTATCAAGTGTTTGTTTAGACTATTATCTGATATCATATTCAATACTTCAGAATTGAAATACCTCAAATTTGATTGAATGTATAGACTAAAATCAATGTTAATTGATAAATGTTATTTTGAGTGCATTTTAGGATATCGTTAAGCCAATTTCTTTATTCGTTGGAAGCTATCTTCAAATTTTTCAAATACCAAATAAATAATGTGCGCTGCCTAAGTATTTTAATGTATAATTACAATATTAGGATAGATGAATACATATAAAAAAGATATTTAATAAAATTAACCACCTACTTGGCTATTGAGGTTAAAATTTTAGCCTTTGCGCTTTTTTTTATTTGTATTTTCGTTTATTTATAAATAATGTGGCATTTAATAACGAAGTACAGGGTTGAAAAATACATTTATCAACTTAAATAATTCCAGATTTAACAAAATTAATAATTTATTTTTCTTTTTATGACACTAAGGCAAAAAAAAATACTATTTTTTATCGACGCTATAACACAACAAATACTATCGGTTTTTGCTGTTATGTATTCTGGTTATTGCGCTTCATAAGGAAAATATGATTTTATTTAATTGCTATAGTATATGCATTTATAAAGCCTAGAAGTGCTTTATAGAAAAGAAATTATTGTAGTTTCTTTCTTTATCTCAAATATGTATATTGGAGGCAAACAAAAGCATAATAAATAAAACTGAAACTTTTTCGAGGCAGTATTTAATACTCGAGTTTATTTTGTTAATAATCTACAACTGCTTTGTTGATATAATATTGCATAGTTGAAATAATAAATAAACTTACACTATTTTAAAATTGAAAAAGCATAATGATTCTATGAAAAAAAAATTCAAACGAAGTTTTGGCGATAAATGCGACTTTAAAACCTTTTCGCTTTACTTTAACAAAAAAGTATAAAAACGGATGGTATTTCCTCAAACAAAAAAGAACGAACAAGCAACTTTTATAAAGCGAATATTGTAATACCTTAAACCTATCTACTGTAAAAAAAAAAAAACTTTATTTGAAAAAATGAAATCAGCTACTTTTCTGCTTTTGGGATTCTGTGTGCAAGCTATCGCATTGCCAAGAGGTAATAAGCACGGATTCAAATCTCTAAATCGTGCTGATCGAGATTTTAAATATGGAATTAAGCCTATTCTAGTAAGTGAAAATAGCTTTGAATCTGCTGAATATTCAAACAATGAATCTTTATATGGAGATTTTTCTGGAGCTGAAAATGACGAAGATAAAAGCCCTGTAATCAATGATGACAACGAAAAAGACCGTGAAGATAGCGAAGAAAATGAGGTTGGTTATAATGATGATACAGATGAAGAAGTTGGTATAGTAAAAGATAACGACAAAAATGAGAGTGATGAAAATTATGAGCATCAGAAGCGCAATTATGCCAATGAAGCTGAAGATGATGAATTTGATCAGGACGAAAATGAAAAAGACGTTGAAGATGAAGATGAATATGGTACTGAAGAAGATGATTTTGAAGGTGAAGACGAGAATGGCTATGAAAATGACACTGATGATTCTGATGCTGCTGAGCTAAGAAAGAAACATGATGAATATGAAGAAGAAATCCATGGTTATGCCGATGAAGAAGAAGATTCTGAAGATGAAGGTGATTATGACGAAGATGATGTTGAAAATAATGATTCTGAAGGTGATGAAGGTGGGAATGACTATGAGAATGATGCTGAGCTAAGAAAGAAACATGATGAACATGAAGAAGAAATCCATGGTTATGATGATGATGAAGAAGAAGATGGAACTGAAGAAGGTGTTGAAGATGGCGAAGATGAAGGTGGTAATGATGAAGGTGACGTTGAAAATGAAGACGATGAAGACCCCAACACTATAGAATTGAAAATGAGAGAAGTTAAATCAGGAGAAGAAAGTCAGGATACTGATGGTGACGGAGACGGAGACGGAGACGGAGACGTAGACCGTATTGAGCAAAAAGAAAATCACGGTGATGAAGAAGACGCAGATTTTGGAGGAAATAGCGAAAAAGACGATGAAAGTTCTGACGATAAGAAGCAAGAGTCGGGTTCTGAAGTCATTTTTGAAAATTATGGCTGCGAAATAGATTCAGACGGGAAAGAAATATGCAATTTTGGCAGCGATTCCAGCCGAGATGAGGGCGAGAGAGATGGCGAAGGGTCGGCGAAAGAGTCCCAGCTAGCTGAGCCAGATGCCGAACTTGGCGATGGTACCAGCGGAAATGACCAAGTAGGATCAAGAACCATTGTTGCTGACACATTGGCCCACAAAAAACGTGACATTGGGATGGACGAATACTCTAATTATCATCATTATGATAGTAATTTAAAGTATGCGATTTATGAAAAAAAACTTGAGAATTCTGTTAAAGCAGTAATGTATCATTTCATTGAAAGATATAGGATTTTACATAGGATTTTTATTAAATATGGAAAAATGTACCCAGGAAATATTATAGTAGAATATAGTGGTATAAATAGCGAATATGGATTTGAAGTTATAAAAGATGGTTATTATAATGGGGTAGAAACCATTTATTTTCGCCGAAAAGTGGTCAAAAACTATAGGGAAATTACAGTTAAAAAAATATTTAATAGGGCTAATAACCTTCGAGACAATGGATTTGAATTTGCAGAAATCAAAAAACAGTTAGATCACGTATATGAGCAAATAAATTATCATCATTCTATATATACTTTCTATTTAGAAAAACTTGATAGAGTTGAATTAAACAGGGTTCGGAGACAGACCATAAACGATTACTACGATTTAACAAGATCGTTTGAAAATTTCAGGATTGAATACGAGGCGATACTTGGTAGTTATAACGATAACATGCGCGAATATGCAGGGAAAAAACCAGCCGACCCAGTAGAAAAAACCGCGGCCGAAGTCGAGCTCGTAAAAAGGGCCGAAACAAAGTTTATGGAAGCGTATGCAAATGTGATTTATGTATACCATTTATATTACAATAATGACCAGAATTATGAATATGCAGGAGTAAAAAAACCCTTTTAACTACTACATTTTTGTTTTGTTTTTTAGCGAAAACAAAATTGATTTCGACGCCTTTTATTATTTTATTGTTAGTGTATAGGTATAATAAAGACCTCTTTATTTTATATAAAAAATTTTTTTGTTTACTAGTTTCAATTAGTGCTATGGCAAATCAGAAATGTTTATATCGATATTGATTGAATAAGTTTATATTATACAATAGAAAACTACAGCGTAATTTTTTAATAAATTTGGTTTTCAATGGTGATGAATTATATCTTTCTGCGTTGTATAGTATATATATATATTCTCAGATTACTGTTGATTAATTAGGATAAGTAGATCATTTCTATTTAGTACGCTGGCAAAATTTGCTAGAATGTATGTAATAAATGAATAAGTAAAGATTAGCTTTATTGTTGATTTTTAATTTACGCTAATAATAATAATTTCAAGATAGCGTACATAATCACATTATTCTAGAGAAATTACTTTTTTTTTATGGGATTTTATTTACGTATTAGTCAAATTCAAAATATACACGACGATTCAGGCTGGACATTTAAAAAAGAAAGCTTAAGCGAATGTTGTTGTATGGTTAAGTACAGTTTTTGTGGGTAGATAAAAGTGAATGGAGTTATTTAAAGTCTGATTATTTGCTGTTTTTTTTTAGAAAGGTAAGAAATTAGAGGCAATTTTAACGTTATAGATTTAGATAAAATTCGGAACTTGGTACAATATTTAAAAAAAATTAGGCAAGTTAGGTACTTATGAATATTTCGATAATCAAAAATAATAATAATAGTCTGCGATTGGTGGTTGATGGGTGTAATTATTTGTATAAAATAGTATTTTGAGGCAAATGGTAATAAATACGAGGAGTGTTTTCTGGGAATATTCTGTGAGGGAAAGGAGACACAAGGCATGAATGAGTCAAACATCATGAGATCATTTATAATTATTAAATCTACCAAGTTATAAAAACATATAATCACGCTATTAATTAGAATAAAGGGCCAGATTGTGGATGTGAACATATTGAAAAAACAAGGATTAGGATAAGGTGTTTGCATGATAAGTGGTTTATGGGGAGAGTTAATGGATTTCCGTGGATTTGAAACAATCAGTATCTAAGCAGTTGAATCGATAGCGAGTAGATTTGGCATTAAAACTTGTTGAGTTAATTACGAATATATTTATTTTCAGATTAGATCCAATTTTTTTTTTAGGATAATCAGCCGAGTATTGGGAAGGACAGCTAATGCTTGGCTGAAAATCGGCGGAGTTTATTGAGCATGGCTTGGCAAAACTAATTGTAAACAAAAAAAATTTTTTTTCAAGTGATTCCATTTGATAAATATAGGCGAGGTTACTAATAGCTTGGCCTTTTTTATTTTACTATAATTTTTTTTTTTTTTGCCGGCGAAAAGATATATCCAAGATTAGTCGAATTTGAAAGTAGTCTTTTTTTTATTGTGCAAGTTGGGCCATATATGGGTGGAAGCGAATAGAGCCTTAAAAAAAAAGAGTATTAGATGTGTAAAATGGCATACTTATTGGCACATAGCTTGTGTAAATTGGGGGATATGAACGTACGAAACTCGGAATTGAGATTAGTAATCTGTTCAGCTTCGGATTTTAAGTGGTGCGCAGCAGAAATGGTTCTTGGCTTATTAATCAGCCTGCAAGTTAAAAGATATATTAGGAAATAACAGGCTATTAGCGTATCGGAACATACTGCTGACATAACTCCCAAATCCATTAGGTGGTATTTCTTGTGAGCAGCCTTTGAGCGTAGCCGTTAGGCTATTAATAGGAGTTTTTTTATTTTTTTTCCCGACAACTAGTTGAGGCGGTGCTGTGGGTTTTAGACGCGCTGAAATTATCGAGAGGGGTTGAAGTGTAGAACCAAGGCCTCGAATACTCGTTATAACGCACTAATATGACATCCTGGCCAGAAATTCGTGTGACTGCATACAATTGGGCAGAGTGGCTAGCTGTGTTTATTGGCAGACTGGATTTGGGGCTGGGAATGTGGAGTCCAGAGTCAGAGGACATGATTTGGCAGCCTGGTATCTTCAAGGGTTTAGTGGCAAATAGGGCGGCAGATGTGGATAATCATAAACGTATGGCTTTTCTGTCTCCAGACGCAAACAACAAATAGCCCGTTTATTTTCTGCAGCTACTAATCAAGTGATTTAGGTGAGCACAAATAGCAGGGTTTAAACCACCGGAAATAGCGCGAATGGCTGCAACTGAACTCCCATTCGCCCGGTATTGGATACACTTCTTGAAAACCTGCCAATAGCCTCATGCTATTCTAGTAAATAATGAACTTGATTAATCCCAGTTAATAGCCTCGTTTTAGCAAATAAATAATGGACTTGTCCAGCAGTCCCAATCGCATGCGTGCGACAATCTACTCTGACCCCTCCAATTCGCTAGTTTAGTTATAGCCTGTCTGTACAAATATAAAAAAATGCGGCATTTATTGACAACAACATGGCTCTATGAAATGATTGGGCGTTCATTAGTAATTCTCAGGCTACATTCTAACTGATTTATAAGTAATTAATCACAAATCAGCTATACGCTTCGTCTCGATTATTTTTTTTATTGATATTGATGACTAAAAGAGTAAAGGCGACGTTGACACTTCATTCTACTATTAGCTCATTTGCCCTAATCGGGTCTCGCTTATTATTAAGTTTTGCTATTTGATTTCGCTTTTTACTATTTTTGAGTATATGCTCATTACTAATCCCCTTTCTAGCAATAAATAAATTTAATAAAAAAAAAAAAATGCCTTGTCAAAAAGGATAATAGGTCTAAATATTTGCTGACATCCTCTTGGCTCTACCAAAACGTGTCTAAATAGTTGCAAATAATAGTCCCGATAAATAGTCAAAAGCTTTATTTTAATCACTGATTCCAGCTTACTAACTGAAAGAAAAAAAAACTTTCCTTATATTTCTCTAGGCGCTATACTGCTATATTTTTACGCCCTAATTATCCCTTTGTTTATAACTCGACTTTTCTTTTGTTTATGATTCCTATCTCTTCCTATATATACTATTCCTCAAATTCTAAACTTCCTTCTCTTGTTATATTCTTTACTATATTTTCTTCTTTCTTAATTTTCTACTTTAAGTTTTCAGCCACCTTTTCTACCTCTCTACTAAGCTACTTATATTTATATTTCTTACTGCTATCAAGCCTTATCTTTCCTTATCCCAAACTTATCATTATCTCAGCCCTACCCTTACCCTCATTTTCCCCCACTTTCCTTCTTATGCCTATTTGATTCCTTTTCTTATAATAAAGCTTATTCCAACTCTTAGTTAAATTCTTCTACTTTTCTTCTTCTTTTGATTTCCCTTTCCGATTTGGATTCAAGCTTCATTTGACTCCTGCTCAGTTTGCATGACTCAAACTTAGATTGCATTCATTCCAAATATCTTCAACCTCATTCTTCTTCCCCATTATATAAATTTACTTTACCTTTTTCTCAGCAATAGCTATCTATTGAACACTCAAAATCCCTCCTTCCCTCAATATTCACTCAGCTTTATCAGTCGATCTCTTCGCTTTATTTTCTGTAATTAAAAGCAGTTTCCCTATTTAGTTCAGTTACCTCTTCAGCGGGCCTAAATCTTCCTCTATCCCCTCCCCATATACCGCTGAAGGTCTTTGCCTTTTACAACTTTCCCCTTTCGCTTTAAACTTAAAAGTTTCAATTACCAAGCCCTTTATTTTATTACAACAATTTCAACTCAATCTAGCACTACCGAAAAATTTTCATACAATTCAAATTTCATTTTGCAAAAATGTCTAGCTTTTTTCAACATTTGGCTTTCACTGGCCCTTTAAACTCAAAACTCAAAATTATGGTTTTTCTCGCTACTGAAGTAGTTTTAATAGCCTTAGCATTCACAACAAATTTTGTTTCTGCCTTCTTTCATTCTAATTTTCTTGACTTTGATTTCTTCAAAAGTGTCGCCACCAAAAACGCCCTCAATATAGTTGAAATCGAAAAATTCTTTGGCCTGTTTTTTGAACAAAGCCTCCAAAAATGGACTATCGAAAACATCGGTGGATGGCAGTTTTGGAACTCTTACTATGCCGCCGCTCACCCTGTCGTAGCCATTTTAACTATAGTTTTCATCCTAGTTAGAGCTATCCACTGGTCAACCTCCCACTACAACTGGACCAGAGTCGAACAATCCGACTTCTCTGACCTCCCAAGCCAATCTTCCTATTTCGTTGATGGCTCAAAAAGAAAAGAATCGCTAATCAAACGCCTCTTCTTCAAACGTCAAGTTCTTAAACTCAACCCATTAGAACAATACCGCTTCCTCAGAAATATCTACTTAATATCTATCCTCATCTCCGTTTTTGGTTACATTCTCCTCCCAACTATGCCCCCACGCCTCTTAAACAACTGCGACTTCTTCAACCACAATGGAAAACTCTTGGGCGGCTGTCTCCCCCAATTCAACTTTATTGACACCATCGACAAACATGGCAGCTTGTTCTTTTCTTGGAAAGACGAAAGCATCCAGGTCCTCAACAACCCTTATGCCGCTCTACCATCCCAACATGCTCTTGTTGCCGCATACGTCGCAATTGTTTGGATCGTCTTCCTATTCTCTAACAGCAAATCGTCTGGCTCTAACTTCAAAAGCAAAAAATCACTAGTCGCTTTCTCCTCCTTAATCTCTCTAGCCGTTTTTTATCCACTACTAACTCTTTTCTGCATCATTGTCACTGCAAACCACTTCATATTTGATGCCATCATGGGCTTCACTATCCTTTCCTCTGCTACTCTTTTCTCCCTATTCCTCCTCAATAGGTGTAGCAACAGCTATAGCAAGCTATCTGAAGACTTACCAATCTAATAACCTTATTTATTACAACTATCTCCCCCCCCCCCCCCAACCATATGGAAAGTCATTTAACTATCTGCCCTACATTTCAAAGAGTTGAATAGTTTTTACCTATTCTTTGTCTCTACTATATTAACTTGACCTCATTCCAAACAACGTTCCGCTATCTAACCTTGCCAAAGACCCCGCAGCCTTTTACCTTATAAATTCCCCAACCTCTCTCCAAATTTACCTATTTATTTTCTTTCTTTTCAGTTTTATTTATCTCTAATTCTTTGTTATTTTGTCATCTTTTGACTATCAATCTTTCCCAGTTTTGATATTCTTATATATAAATATTAATTTTTTCTTACTTTTATTTCAAATATATTATTAATCACACTTCTCCAATTACAAAATCAAATCACTATTCTTCTAAACACATTTAACTTTTCTAATTTTTTCTCCTGACAAATAACAAAAATCTCCGGCCAAATTTTCTTTTGCTCCCAATTGAATTTGTTGTCTTATTTTCTCCCAATAACGTAAAATCTTTACTCATCGACAAATACTTGCCTCCTTTTAAAAATTAATTCGCTCTATATTAGATTTGTTCATACACACATACACTACTCCGACTTCATAATGGCAATCAAACCAGCCTCGAAATTCTCGAAATCAGCGCCCGTTCAGCCGCAGCAACCGAAAGCCCCAGCAAAGTCCTCGCTCTGGTCGGCGTACACATCAATAGCGCCGCGCAGACGCATCCTCTTCGGCACGTTCGCCCTCTGCTTCGCCACCGCCGGGCTCTACGTCAGCGACAAACTCGAAGAGATGTACCCCGAAACAAGCGCCAACTCGGGGCTCGGCCTGCAAGTGCCCAAATCGACAATCGAAAAGTCCCTCTAGCACTTCAAATCCTATTCCTCCTTTTTTCAAAAAAAAAAAAAAAAAAAGATAAAAAGTCATTTTTTTTATTGTTGACTGAGCTTTAGGTTGAAGGCTCTTCAATACATCCAAACTCAGCATCCAAATATATATTCATTTATTTAGA
>LSSN01002438.1:0-29971 GCA_001970855.1 Smittium culicis | reverse complement strand
ATAATCGGTCTGTCATCCACCGGTGGACGGTGGACAGGAAAATCGGCAAAAAAGGCAACTGGGTTGACCTTCAAGCAATGTATCCGGACCTGAAGCAGGGTCTTCAGGATATTGGGAAAATGCGAATGGGCACATTCCGGACCGCCCAGCGCCTGTCGAACATGAAAATCGTCGACCAAAAGTTCAAAAATTCAAAAAATTTTGCCCCTGCTGCAACTTGTGTGTGCCTGAGACGGTCGACCACATACTTCTGAGCTGCAGCCGTTGGTGAAATCACCGAACAACGACTATCGGCCGATTCATACCGACGCCGATCCGATCTGACGAAAAAAATTTACTTTCGAATTTTAACGAAGCCCGGTTGGGGCTAGTTTCCAAACTCCTTGGGGGGGAGTCTAAACAATCTTTGAGCCAGCTTCGTGCTGGCACAGCCGATCAAAATTTTGAGCTGGAAACAGCCAAATTTTTGAACGGCATCCGCGTGCCCAGAACACTTATACTGCAAAGTATAAGTGATTCACCAGCCCCCTTGAACCAATGCCCAGTGGGTATGGAGCTGCTAGAGCGGCGGAGGGGGGTCGGTTGAAAAATTATTTTATTAATATTTTTTTAACTTTTAAATATTTTTATTAGTTTTAAGTATATTTTTAAATTATGTTTAATAAACTCTCTGAGACCAAAAAAAAAAAAAAATCAATCTGGCATGGTCGATCAAAATTTTGAGCTGGAATCAGCCAAATTTTTAAACGGCATTCGCGTGCCCAGAACACTTATGCTGCAAAGTATATGTGATTCACCAGCCCCCTTGAACCAATGACCAGTGTGTATGGAGCTGATTGAGCTGCGGAGGGGGGTCGATTATAAAATTATTTGAGTTATATTTTTTTAACTTTTTATATATTTTTTATTGTTTTTAGTTACTTTTAAAATTTTATATTTTTATATTAGTTATAAACATTTTTTATTTGTGTTTTATTAAACTTTTCAAAGAAAAAAAATTAACACTGCCAAGTGTAAAAATAAAAATTATTGTGGAATTGATATTATCTTTTGCAGTTTAGCTACAAGTAAATATGATTTTTTAAAAGCATTAAATAGATTATATACTATGAAACATAAAACAAATTCAAGTAAGCTAATTGTGACTAATTATCTCATTTCATTTACCCTGTAAATCTATAATAAAATTAAGAGCATTTTGTAGTGTACCAATAATTTTTCACCTAGGTTATTTGTTTATTGGCGTATAGTTTTTCTAATCCATTAGAATAATTTTAAAATCTAAATCAAAAAAAAATATTATAATCTCAAAACTTTATGATTCCAAAAGTCAAATTTTATACATTGCCAATTATGAGTCATTTTAGCTAGGAATCAAATGACCCCGAGAATAACATAAACATTATAAAATTCTTATAGTTCTTAATACACTTATTAACATAATGATGAAACCTTCAAGTCACAATCAATTTAAAATATAAACTATTATTCAAATAAACGCTTTTCCAAAGTTAATAAAAGGCAATTTAAAAGTGAATATACACACGAGATGGTATAAATATAAAGATTAATCTTCAAACTGAGCTTTCATATTACCCATATTTTCGTTTTTTACTGAATCTATATATTAATTATTTATTCTCAACTCTGTCACATTCAAAGTTTTATTATTAGTTTTAAACTCTGGTATCAAATAAGACTGTAATTAAAATATTTTAAAGCTGAAAAATATTATTCAACGCACTGAGTATAGTTAAAAATGCAGAAAAAAGATAAACTAATAGTGTTCGACACCACTTTAAGAGATGGTGAACAGGTAGTTTTATAACGATTCCCTTTATATAATCTTCTGCTTCTTCTTTCTTTCTTTCTTTCTTTCTTTCTTTCGTTAAGTATCCAACAAAGTGGGCTTAATAGCGAAAAAAAAATCTGGAAAATTTATCAATATTCTCATATAAATATTCATCTTTATAAAAAAGCTCGTTTATTAACCATTGTATCAATATTATTAATTCGATTTATATTTTAATGTAATTTCTAGTCACCAGGAGTAACCTTAAATAATGAAGAAAAGGTGGCTATTGCTAAACAGCTTTCAAGACTAGGAGTTGACGTTGTTGAAGCAGGATTTCCCATAACTTCACCAGACGACTTTTCAGCAGTTGAAAGAATTGCCATAGAGGTTGGTTCATTGATGGAAGGGCGAGAAGCCATTGGTAAACCGATTGTTGTGTGTGGACTTGCTAGAGCTGTTAAAAAAGATGTCCAAGTCACTTATGACGCCGTTAAACACGCACCACATCACAGAATTCATATCGTTCTTGCAACCAGCGATATACATTTAGAGCATAAGCTAAAAATTTCTCGTGATCAGTGTTTCGAAAGAGCTGTTGAATCAGTCACTTTTGCTAAAAGCTTATGTGATGATGTCGAATTTTCTCCGGAAGATGCTGCTCGTTCTGACCCAGAATTCCTGGTCAAGGTATTAGGCGCAGTAATATGTGCAGGTGCTACGACCTTAAACATCGCAGATACAGTTGGTTACAAGACACCTTCTGAATATGGAGAGCTAATAAGGTTCTTAATTGAAAATACTCCTGGGTCTGAAAAAGCTATATGGTCCGCGCATTGTCACAATGACTTGGGATTGGCCACTGCAAATACCCTATCTGGGATAACTAACGGTGCACGACAAGTCGAAGTTGCCGTTAACGGTATTGGCGAGCGCGCAGGAAATACATCTTTTGAAGAAGTTGTTATGAACATCTTTACTCACCCAAACAGTTATCCTGTGTACCATACAATAAATACACGCTTATTCTCTTCAACTTCAAAGCTGGTTTCTGATCTCACCGGAATGCCTGTTCAGCCGAACAAAGCAATTGTTGGCAGAAATGCTTTCTTGCATGAATCTGGAATCCACCAAGACGGAGTGCTGAAAAACAAAGAGACATATGAAATCATTCGCCCTGAAGATGTAGGAGTTTTTACATCAAATATTCTTCTAGGAAAACACTCGGGAAGACATGCCATTCTATCCAGACTTGAAGAATTGGGGTATTCAAGTACTTCTTTTACAAACGTTCAAAAGAATGCTGTATTCCATAGATTCAAACAGTTAGCAGATAGTAAGAAAACCAGTGTCACAAATGGCGACCTTCAGGCTATTGTCTCATCTATACTTTCTTTACCACTTGAAATAGGAAATGTACATACTGATATGCCTGTAGTTGGGAAATCTAACCCATTGCACGGAGAAGAAATCATAATAGAGCCTAATACAACCCTTGATTATTCTGCTATATATGAATACTCTGGAAAAAAGTTCTATGAATTATCAGGGTTACAAGTTATTGGCGGTTTGGAAACTACACCTTCTGCTACTGTTTCTCTCAAAGTTTTGCCTACAGGCGAGATATTGACTGATATTTCCCATTCCCGATGTGGACCTGTCGAGTCCATTTTAAGCGCAGTCAAAAAAATAATCCCAATAGATGTTTCTCTGATTTCATATGATCTTTCAGCAACTAGCAAAGGAAGTGACTCGATCGGTAAGGTCACAGTAACAATTCGAGAAAATCCAAAAAATCCACAATTTGAAAGTGATTCACCCATTTATTCTGGAGTTGGTATTGATACTGATATATTAACTGCGACAGGATTTGCTTATATTTCTGCTGTCAATAAGCTAATTTATAAAAACGAAGATCACAAGAAAGAAATTCCACTAAAAAAACGTCGTGCTAACAATAATTAGGTATTTATCAATACAAATAAATACTATTTTAACCACTAATGCTTAATCTATTCCAATTTTTTTGTCATTAAATAGTTTTAAATCTAGCAAAAATAAATATTCTTATAGCGTTTTGATAAAAAATTATATAATTATGGCAAAAAAACATTAACTTGCAATTTAACTAATTATGTAAAATAAGCTATGTTAATTACCATCATTCTTTATAGCATCGACGTTAACTATGTGAATCATTAAATATTTATTCAATATAATATTCTTTATTATCATGAAATTCACGCTTGAAGAAATTTATTTTAATCTCGCGCTGATTAACACGTACTTGAATAACTTGTTTAGAAAAAATATGAATTATTCAGCATCAACTTAAATTTAATCATATTTATGTCATGAGACTAAAATTTACAAACCTTGATGAGCTGAAATGTAAATGAAATCTTTAAATTTTACCTGAATAAATCAAATAAGTCAAAGATCTATTAAATATTATTTTAGTCAAGGTTTAAAAAAAGTATTAATATAAATATATCAACAAAAATAAAATTAATAATATTTCTCTTTGATGTGAAAAGCCTTAGGTATTATTCGGTAAAAGTGGATAAATGAACTCGAAACTATCAAAATCAGCAACTATAATTTATCTGGATGGCATAAAGCTGCGTGAAAAAAAAAGAAGATATATTGTACATTTTAGATTAACTGCTGTTTTTCAGTCATTTATAAATAACTTTAGATATTAATAGGAAACCCGGTTAATAGAAAACACGTAAAAAGCAAGTATATTTACAGGGTATATTTAATTGTAGAACTGACTATAAGGTTGTATAAAGTATCTTTAATATTTGCAACAAAGATATACGCCTTTTACTGATTATAAAACATAAACTGTGTTGTATAATGGTCAATACAACATTATTTACCGTATAGTGCCTAAGATCTGCAAGACAAAATGTCTTACAGAATAGCCTTTTGGTTAGGTGATTGAATCTTAGGTCTTTCATACAACAAACTGTATTAATTGACTAGATAAAAAAAACTATTATAATCAGGAAAGAAATTCCTTTCGGGATCAATTGTTTTATATAACCAACAAAAAAAATAAATTGAATGGCCTACTATGCTATAATATGTCATAATTTAAGAGGTTTAGTTTGCAAGACTATGTAGTAACCAAGCTATTGTGTACAATTATGTAGTTGTGTTAATAAATGGCGTAAATATGGATTTTTGTTAGTGCATTATGCAAGCGTAGGTACAGAAGATTATTTCAAACCAAAACCTTATTATTTGTTTATGAAAAAAAGTAAATGATGAGTAATATGATCTATATTTTTGCTCTAAATATTTAAAAGTCCCTATTTTTTTGTGATCTGGCATTGAATGCTGTAAAGTTAGTTGTCCCGAAATTGGGCGTTTGTTTGCAATGGCTATAAAACCTGCTAATATAAAACATTTAGTAGACATAATTCAAGCAAGTCAGTCTAATTGAGCAAGTTGGTTTTTTTTTTATGAAGGGACGCTGCTTGATAATAGTTAAGGATGACTTTTTAAAGTCTTTGATACGTTCGTTTTTTGGACTTGTAGTCTTGGAAATAGGTTGGTAGTAATATTTAATGTTTAGGGATTATTTAAGCTTTATTTGGGCTCGATAAGGCTCGAAGGCTTATAGGAGGATTATTTTTTGTACTCAAAACAAAAATATGCCAATAATATTTAGTTCAGTAACATCTAAATTATATTTTAGCGAATAGATTATTTGTATTAAGTTTGAGTTTTTATTTCAAGTCTATATTTGATAATAAGGTTTTAACGCAGCAAATAAATTTCCTGCTTGTGGGATATCTAAAAAAAACTATAATTTACAATGGTAGCCCAGATAGGTTACGTTTGTTAGAGTCTTCTACTTTGCTAAATAACCCTGCTTTGTCAGATTAATAGATTTTTTTGCCTACTATTTATCTACGCCATCCCCTGCTTCAACATACTCCCCAATACTCTTACCCCCAATTAATTTATACTATATTGACTCATACAATTCGTGATTAGACAAAATGAGCAATGATTTCGCTCTGAATAATAGATCAATTAACGAGCCTCAAGATATACCAAAATATTCCGATTCAAATCTTGATAAGCCTCAAAATTTGAATTCAGACGATATCCTCAGCAAGTTCAAGAGCTTTGTTGTCAAAACTGGCGAAAAAATCGTTGAAAAAATCTCTGTAGAAAAGCCTTACGTTAAAAGCTGGAATATTTTACATGAAATTTACTCTTCTGTGGTTAAAAAGGTCTACCCTTTTAGCTCTATCAGATCTGAAATTCCATTTCATTTACAAGCCATTTTATCTTCCCTAATTAAAGAATGGAATGAGTATTATAATCATTTATATCGAAATTCAAATTATTACAGCCTTAAAGCAATTAGCGATTCTACCTTTTTTTTGGGGTCTGTCTTAGACAATTCTTTGTATTATGAAATCGGTCCGTGTACCGAGTTTTTGATTAAAAAAAACTCGTTTTCTGCATTTGTTAAATTGGCTGAAATGGACCCGACAATTGATACAAATCTTGTAATGCTCCATTTTTTCAACATTATTATAGAAAGTTCTCCATATTTTTTCATATTTAATCCTGACTTCCGCATCTCGCTTTTACTGATCAGCTTAAATTCTCTTTATAAACTCGATCATTTTGAACAAACTAATTCTTTCTTCGACAATAGTAACTCATTCAAGTTTAATTTTCCAAAGACATATAAATCCCTGGTATCAAAGATTTTAAAAGATACAAACAGCAGTTCACACAGTAAAAAGATCTTTACATTCCCTCCCCTTTCTTCTATTGGCAAAATCTGGAGAGAACAAATAAACTCAAAATCCCTCGAAAAAATCAAGCTTAACACTAACCTACTAATCATAAAATCTATCAATTTAACTATTTCTCGGATGAAAGAAAGTTCCACATTGGCTTCTTTCTATTTTGGTTGGTCCCAAAAATCTATGAATATGTATTTTCAATCGAACGAGTTTGGTTATTTTAGCTCCTCAAAGCTTTCTATGAACACCATGCCTTTTATTATCGATCAAGAAAGATTTTTTATATGGATGATTTTTTATAACCTTATGGGCCCATATGAACTTGGTGAAATTTCTAGAGAATCTTTAGTAAACTTATCTAGCCTATATGCATTATCAGAAACTCAGGATAAAATCTCAAATGTTTCTGGTGACAACGGAATTTTAACCGGAATCGTAGAAAATTTGAGCTATTTATACTCGCATATACCCATTAATTCGCCATCTAAAAGATCATCACATTTTAGAGTTTTCTCCCCAAAAATGATCGGGCCTCGCTCTTTACCCACTTCTATTAGAAAATTATATGACCACAATCTGGAGCTTCAAAATAAACCTAAACTCCAGCCATCTTACTCCCACGCTAAATCATTATTCCCTAGCCCACAAGAATTTGTTTCTCTATCAAAAGTTTTAAACCAAGGAACTAATTTTTTAACGAATAACAGTTTTTTAGCTGAATTTAGTGCCAAGTCATTTAAAAAACAAAAAACTGTCGATATATTTTACTTTTGCTGGGAGTTGTTAGATGAAATTGCTATTGTTTTTAAAAAAAATACTGTAAGACTTTTTTTTTTAAATTATTTGAACTAACTTTACATTTATAAAAAAAATTACAGATATTAGCAAGCTTTTTGTAAATAATTAAAAAAAAAACACATCTCCTATAATAATAATAAAATTGTTGCCAAAAAATAAATAGAAACTAACCCGTGAACTTAGCATGAAAATAAGCGCCTCATTTTTGCAACCGTCTGTTCTTTCGAGCTTGGAATCAAAGTATTATTTATTTATTTTTTTAATCTTACCTTTTAGTTCCCTTTTTACTCGAGTACTGACATTGTAATTTATTACTTTAAATCTTTTCAATAATATATTTAATTTCGTGTAATTCTTTAGATCAAGGCGCGCCTCTTTTTCATCCACAGTATACTCCACCGAGCTATTAAAACTTGCAAGTTCTGAGACATTAAGAGCACCTTTTTATACATTGCTACTAGGAAATGACATTTCCCCAGAGTTTCCCGATTCACGAAAGAGTTCATTCGGCAGTAGTACAAACAATAGTAGAAGAAGTTCCATATCAACTACAAATGAAAAACCAAAGCTTGACCTTGAGAATGTAGCTGATATTTCAGATTTAGAAATCTATAAAAATGGAATTAAAAATATTTTAATGAAAAGAATGTTCGATAAAGACTATAAATTAAGCTTAGCTACTATGAATTTATTCGACACAATTCTAGACTCATTTGACCAGTATGTCTATGTCAATTTAGTGTTGAGAAATTTTTGCAAAATAGATGCCTCAAAACCTGAATACTACCTATACTCTATTGATGAAAATATTCAAATTGAAAATTCTGGAAATGACCCAAACCATAAAGATATTTTAGGAATCGACTTTAATCTAGCTGTTGTAATTAAGAAACACTTTTTAAATTCAAGACCCTCATTTATACATGAATCATTCCCTGACGCAGTCGCAGCTGCCAGATCTAAGTCCAAGCCATTTAACCAAAGCTCAAATAATCCCAGTACTAATAGCACACCCTGCATTACCCCGGCTAAAACATACTCTAGTTCTACAGAAACTAACTATAATAACCTGAACACTTTTGAAAACACTTTAAAAGATCAATCTTCATCAGAAATATTAGACCACTCTCTAACAAACAGTGAGACTAGCAAAAATAGTAATTTAATTCAAACAGAAAACTCAATTTTTAAAGCTCGGGAAACCCCAGCCAATATTAATAGCGTAGAATATCACAAGCCAAATATAAACAATCCTAGTTTTATAAATCTATCCAATGAAGAAAATGATTTATACTTGCAAAAAAGCTTGGAAAAAATTCGTTTTATTAATAATTATAAAAAATCCTTTTGGAAGCCCATTACTGGAAACAATCTTTCTCTTTTGATGGATACAAGCTTTTATCCTGGGACATTTTATATCCATTTACTAAAGCTTCTTAAAGTTATGCAAACTCGAGACATTTCACATAATATTGTTCTTACTAGCATAATAAGCAAGTTGTTACTAATAGGAAACCATGATTTATCACTTTTCATGCTTCTTAAAAATAGCATTATTTATTTTGATGATCAAAAAGAAGATTTCAATACTTATAATCCCGCATCCAAAGATCCTACTAGAGATTCATCTTCTCTAGCAAAGATTTCAGCAGAATCTGACTCGACGAAGCTTAATAGCAATAATAGTGCCAACATTTATTTCTATGATATCCTTGTTAGACTATCTTCAAAAATAGTTGCTAAGTCGTTTTATGTCGATAGTTTCAACGAAAAGCTGATATTTTATCATAAGAATGGAATTTCTGATAACATTTTCCCTGAAAATCAAGATAAATCCTCGATGAATAGAAATGGCCTAAATGACCTGTCAGAAAATTTGAAATCACTTCAACAATCTAATAAGCCCCAGTTTTTAGAAACAGGTGACTCGCTTAGTCAACTTACATTAAATCCAAATAGCCAGAAACTTAGTAAAAATCTCGATGATCTTATCCAATCCGATCAATTCCCAATTAAGCCCGATACTGATGAACTTGAGCCATTATCTATTCACTCTAGCAATCAAGTAACACCCGTTAATTCCCCAAGTTCTAAGAAATCTCGACCTAAAATTAGCCAAGTCCAGTCTCCAACAGATACAATTACTAGCAGTACAACAGAAAGTGTGCCAAAACAAACAACAAACAAGAGACTAGTTAATGCGTACCTAGTTCTTGATGAATTCTGCAACGAAATCGGGAGTATCGCCTTAGCTCACTCGGTTTACGACCTGGAATACGCATTTGAGCATTTGAATATCATCAATGATACAGACTTAACCTTCTTTGAAAAGCCATGATTATAATCAAATTCATATTTATAATTAACCATTTTTATTTATTATTTTTTAACAATAAACTATTGGTTATTAAGTTATATTGGTTCATTTTTTTTCTAGTATACTAATAATGTATCTGTTTCTTATTTAAATATATATATTTTTAATTTCTTAAATTATGAGATAATAATAGTGATTTGATTGTTGTATTAAGGTTAGTAATTGCTACTTTTATATTGTATTGATTTTTAAAAAACATATTTATAATACTTTGATAGCAGCATTAGAAAATATGCAGAAAAGTACTAATTAGGGAAAGTAAAAAGTGTAGCTGGTGCCAGACATTAAAAACTAAAATTAAAATACACAAATAAATTACTCTACCATGCTGTCAGCTGAATCCTGAAGGGTTTGATACCAATCTAAAGATATACCCAGATATAGCTTCAAGTAGGCTAGATGACTGAAATTACAAGTAGCCATGTAATAAAGCACATATAAATAAAATTGAACCCGTTAGATATCATTGAGCTTTCAAGTCAGAACCTAAATCATATTTGATTATTGAAAGATAGATACAAACGCATACTTGGAAATGATTGATTTTGTTCTCCTATTATTAAGTCTACCTAAAATCTGGGATCTATATTACGGTCGAACTCGGGGCTACTACATAGTAATAGTCCCAGGTTATGCTGAAAGTATCGGTTCACCCTGTTTCGAGATGGACCTCCTCTGAAATCGCTGCTCTTCAGATATCTTATTGTTGCTTTAACTATCTTCAGCCAAGAGCTGTGAAAGAATGTGTGAAATTTTGATTTATAGCATTGTTGATCCCCAAAAAAACAATGTGGTATTTCATCATTAGTAGGTTACTTTAACATTTACTGCTAAAGCACAATATTAATTTTAAAAAAAAAGCGGTATATCTAATGGCAAATATAATAAAAGATTTTTTTTTGAATTAAATAGTATTAAAGCAAAATATCATTAGCTAAAGTTATTTTTTTCTGCTACTTAAAAATAGAAAAAAAAAATTTTAGCCTATTAGGTGATATCAATAACTGTAAAATTTTAAAAGAAAAGGTAAATTTATTTGCATTTAAATAGACAATTAGGATAATAAATATTTTTTTATCTATTAAATTTATATTGCGGGAGATCATCTTGGTTCAGATTAAGTATAAGAGAGTAAATTTCGTTGAATTCTGGAACGTGCGAAAATTTGTTAGTTAAGCTATTTTTACTAAGATTCTCAGAAACAGAGAATGTGAAATTGTTATAGCTAGCCTTATTGTTTTTGTTTAGTTCTGATGATTTGGACGAGTTTGGATAAATAAATTTAAAAGAAGGCAAGTTATCTACACCTTCGTTGACGGATTTTGGCAACATTTCTTTTATAACGTGAGAAAATCTAGCAGAGTTTGATACCGGAAGATTATCCATTGAGCTTCCCGAAACACCGATATTAGCATACTTTGGCTTATTAAAAACAAATGTACCATCAGTAGATTGGTTATCTAGTGCTGGTTTTCCGAAAGAGAAATTATTATTTTTCTGGTGTGCTTCAGAAGAGCTGAGCGTTGAAGGGTGGGTGGAGCGAATAGAAATGTCATTACCCAATAAATTACTACTATTTGAATCCAAATTTCCACCTTTTTCAGCATTAAAAGAAGTAACTAAATCTTGTTTTTCATATTTAGGTATTGAAAAGATATTTTGATTAGCATTGGCATTGATAAGAGATGAACTTTCATTTGAATTTTTCTCAAGTTTTGGGTGAATATCAATTGTAACAGGTGCATCTACAGAAACTGGTTTAAACAAGCTACTACTTTCTAAAGATTGAGAAATAGGAAATGATGTTATAGGAGAATTGGCGTTAAATAGGCTGTTGGTTATTTTAGTGCTAATCTGATTAGGCTGAATTGTAGAGGTTTCAGGAACCTTAGTAGAGTCAAGTATTTTAGTGTTAAAATTACTTTTTTGGTTCAAACTAGTGGAGGGTGCGTTTGAAAGAGTGATTGCCCTTTCGCTAACTTTGGGCGAATTGACATCAATATCCATTCCCATATCCATTTCTACATTTAAAGCTTTCTTTTTTCTAATTTGGAATGAAGATTGGAAAGGAAGTCTTAGATCTTGTGTGTTATCATTAGTGGAAAACATCGAGTAGCCATTCTGTCTTCTAGATCTAGTAACCATGAACTTTTTGTTATTATTTAAATGGGATTTTAATTGTTGGACATTTGGAACTATTTCGGTATTGTTTTTGATTTGTAAATTATCGCTATCAATATGCATACGTTTGTAGTTATTAGTGGAATCATTTGGGATTTCGTCTGGTTGGCGTATAATAGTGGATAAATTAACGCGGGATTTTACTTCTTCAGGTGCAGTCTGAAATAAAATATCCATAGACCTATTCTGCAGAGATGGTGTTGAATCAGTAGACTTATCGATTGAAGAAAGTAACTCGGGCTGTAAGGATTTACGTGGAGATTTATTTTGCTTTTTAATAAACTGGAATTGTGGCCCTTTTAATTTGTTAAAAGTAATGCTTTCAGAGCCGTTGAATTCATGTGAATTTTTAGAATTGATTAGTTCATTTGAGGGATTTAATTGATGTTCGTTGGTATTATCTGATAATCTATCGTTCAGTCTAGACGTCATAGGGCTGTTTATTGAATCACTATCAGAGCTTTTAATAATATTCAGCAATACCTTTGCAGTTACACTAGCAGGTTGCTTTGATTTAGAGTTTTCTAAACTTTGATCTATTTGGCTATTTTTTTCAATAGTGGAACCTAATTCTGGCGCAATTTTAGATGTAGAGATCTTTGGCGAGGATTTAGGTTCATGCGCTAAGCCAGACGTATTTGAAAAGTGGTAATTGATGTTAAGTTTTTGGAATGGCGAGCTTTCACCTCTATATCCAACGCCGAAGTAAGGAGCATGTCCTGGAGGGTTTGAGTTGCGTATGTTTAGCTTCTTCAGCTTTTCTGTACCCTGCATTAATGAAACGCTTCTTCCCAGCCGTCTATTTGATTTTAAGCCAATTGCGGATAAACACGATGAGAAGCTATCAAAACTTTCGACCTTCATTTTTTTAGATGAGTTTTGGACGCTAGTAGTGGTATAATCCAAATTATCACTATTCATTTTATGGAAATGTGGGGGTTTGTCGCTAGGACGTTTAAATATACTGGATAATGTTCCGTTATGAGATACGTCATACATATTTTTTGTGGGCCAGATGTGTGCAATATTATCTTGACTATTTGAAGAACTTGTTTGGTTGTGAGATTCATTGTTAAAAATCGATAGCGGGATATTTTTAAAATTTAAGGAACTGTTTCTATTTGAAAAAATAAGACTATTTTCATGATTCTTCGAGGTCTGAGATTTATTGGAAAGTAAATAATCCATATTATCAAGACTTAAATTCTGGTTGCTTATTAATTGTAAATTGTCTTCTAAATCTTTTTGAGGGTTATTAAATTCCATATACTCGTCATTTTCTGCCGAGTTTGGATCATTAACTAATTCATTAGCAAATGCTTCATGATTAGTTTTGTGTGAAGTTGGTATTTCGTAGTTATAATCTTGGTTATTTGTATGAGTATCATCATGGTTAGGAGAAAGAGAGTGATTTTTATGAGTGTCCGAGAATTCATTTGGGATTTCAAGGGAAGCGTCAGCCGAATTTTCAGTGGATTCAACTATAGTTTTATCAACTGAACCGCCTTTAGGAAAAGAAATGGGAGCATCATTTTCTGAGTTAGAGGCGCTAGTAGTGGTATCAGTAATCAAAATATCGTCAGAAGTAGAAGGTTTTACAAGAGGAGATATAACTTTCTGCAAAATTGGGCTGGTGATAGATTCATCGTTGTAGCTTTTATTATCTTTAAATTCAATATTATCTGGGTTTGGAGTACATTGATCGTCTGTAAGAACTTTTTGATCGCTCTGTGCAGGACTTGGGAATGGATCAGAAAGGATAGCTTTTGAATCCGATGATGATTCTATAGAGCTTTTATTTATGGTTGTATCAAAATTAGTATTCGTTATTATTGGCTCAAGTAAATTTAAGCTTGATGAAGGGGCAGATGGTTGAATAGATTCTTCGATAGGTAAAACTTCATTATTTACATTTTCAATAGATTCTTCATTAATTGGGGTAATATTTGTAATATTTTGAGGTGGGGCTTCGGAAAAATCTTCAGCATTATGATTTGAATTTTGCTCAGAGTTATTAAAGTGTTGATCGATATCATCATTAATTATATTTAAAGAATCTTCAAAGGGGATATACTCGATCTCATCTTCGGGAGAAATACTTTCTGAAGAGGGGCATATTTCAATTAGTTCAGGATCGATCCAAGGTACTGAAAAGGAGGAGTCTTTATCTTCAGATTTAAACATCCATTTTTTTCTAGGATTTTGTGTGCCGAAAAATAGAAAGCTTTCGAATAAGCTCATTGGATCTCTCCAATTTAAATCAAAGAATGATGATTTTGAGCTTGCGGCAGGGTTTTTATTTGGGATATGGATATTACTGAACTTCCTACCGTTATTGGACAGCTTGGAAAAAGAATGAGGGCCTTTAGCTGGCTTAAATAGTTTTTTTTTGTTTGATGACTTTAACTTGTTTAATCTATTGTGGGCATTTAGCTTCGATTTTTCAACCAGGGATAGCTTCTGATCTAGCTCAGGGTATGTTGAAATAATTGCATTTCGAAGAGGAGCATTTTCAGCTAACAAACCCCTAGTTGGAATTGCAGAGCTTTCGGTATCGTTAAGGGTTGAAGATAAAAAGGGTTTAGATTTACCCTTCTTCTTTACAACTTTACCTGTTTTTGAGGCCTTGGTGACTTTTGGGGTGGAGGCTGAGGAAGGGGTTTTTTGGGTTTCAATTGATGGTGGGATATCTTTTCCCATACTTTTTGATTTATTATTTTATAATAGATAGATCGTAGATAAAATTTTACAGTGAAGAAGAATAATATAAGGTTTTTAAGATTATAGTTTGTCTTATATCGGAGTTTTTGGTTACAATATCTCGTAGTCATTAATTTAATAGCTATATTTTTTTTGCGCCTAAAATATTGAATTGATCAAAACTAATAAATCTATTCCAAAAAAACTCAACTAGACTCCCAACGATTTCTATTGGCTTTAATCATGCATTCTTTGTCTAATTAAGAATGACCATTTGCTAGCATCGTATAGTAGATTGTAATTATTTGTTTTTATTCGCTGGATTCTATTATCTCTATTTGTATTAATATTTATCAGTGGAAGAAATTTATTAATTGGCCACAATGATTTTAACACCCAATTTCCTCTATTTTGTATTTTAAGTGTTAGTAATGTTTATACGTTAAATCATTATTTAGTTATAGCAAATCTCCTATCGTAAACAAAACTCTCCAATTACTGTAATTTATTAACATTCCCTACATTCTCTACTAATTACTTTAAAGTATTTTCTTTACTAGTAAAAGAATGTCTAAAGTTTCTGTTAAATATAATATTTTTTAAAGTAATTTATATTTTGATTGTCCGAAAATAAAAATGATCAATACAGACATTTCAATATTTCATTCATTAATAACTAAATAAGTCAATTCTGCATATCCAGCCTTGTATGCCGCGCGATTAAGTACTGTTAGTTTGAGCGTCAACTTAAAATACTTACTTTTAAGAAAGTAGTAAGCTTAGCTTAGCGCGAGAATGGTGGTCTCATTGATTCTATATTTTTATTCAATTATGTGCACGAGTAATATAGTTGTGATAATCAAACATTTATAAAATATTTTAAAAAAGTAGTATATCTTTTACTTCAGAAATTGACTTTTACTTAAACTTTAAAATATTCACATGACTTTTGCTGATTCAATAACTCACAAAATTCTACAAAGTCATTTCATTTCAACTGCTTTCTACAATTCATTATCTCACACATAAATTTTTTTCTACATAGTATCTAAATGTATAAGTTAAAAAAAAATTCTGGTTTAATATTCTGTCAAATTTTTAATGATTATTCTTAGGAATTGAAGTTTAATTACATATTACTGATGGTTATAAACCTCTTCTCTCAATAAAATAGCTCTTTTTATTAAACTCAGGCTAAATTTATTTAAAACACACTGATATTCACGCTCATTCTTATATAAAATTAATGAAAAAATTATCCTTTATTACTAAACTTTACATTGCAAAACATCAGCAAATAATAAACTTGCTTTTAAACCATAAACGAATCAATTAATTCATTTTTTCAAAGGGCGTTGGACGGGAAAGGGTTAATCTAATTGACTCGATTGGTTTATGTTATTATTATCTCTAACTGGTTAGAAATTCATTTCAATTTTCCTTGTATTTAAATGGTAAAAATAAAATAGTTTTTTTTTAATTGGAAACTAATTTTTTAAGCGATTTTATACACTGTAACTAATTACAACTGTAAGCCTTCTCTTTGTAGAGTATTCCTCAACACTGAGAATAACTCCTAATTGAATTACTAGCGCAACGTTTAATTTTATTAATTATTTGCTGAAAAAAAAACCTCATAGAAAAAAATGTCTGATTCTCCAGAGAATGTCACATATGAAGGAGATTTTGGTCAAAAAAATCAATTCTACCTGTACATTTGGGTGTCTGTTACAAAGGTTAGGACTTGACCTATTATAATTTTCCTGCACAGCTATTTTACTTGAGCTTTTGAAGCGCTATAAAATATTATAGTGTGGATTTTCTGGCAAAGCCTTAAGAGCCGTCTAATTCATATTAGCGAATAGAATTGCTTGAAAAGAAATGCACTGCATTTCAAGAGAATCTCCAATGGTAACTTTGAGTTAAAAGAAGGATTTGTTTCAAATACTTGGTACAACAATTAACTCTTGAATCATAATTTTTATTCATATATAATTGGACAAATGTGCTTATCTAAAAAAATAATTGTTTCAGAGCTGTGTTTTAAAGTTTTATTGAATAATTTGGTTTAGATGAAACAATTTTGAGTTAATTTATTCATGATTAAACTATTTTTCCTGCTAAAGCTGCTCAATTAAAGCATTTTTTTCAAATAATAGCCCTCGAATTATTTATATTGAATTTCAGAGTAAAAATAGATCAAATATCTTACCAAAAATATGGTGGGTACTACTAAATGATCACTTTTTCAAAATCATCGTTCAATAAATAGCCAATATTGGAATACAACTATTATTGTGATATTTTTTGTTACTTTTTTCCATAATTGGTTTATTTCAATTTAATAAAAGCTTTTTAAAAAATTAATAGAATATTTTTATCTCACTTACCACCTCCACCGATCTAACAGCATAGTACTCTAGACAAAAATTCATTTGGATTATTTTTTGAATGTTCGCGGAGGTGATTTAGCGTCAAATTGTAAATATCATTAGCAGTTAAATGTATTTATTGGATCCCAAAAAAATATATCCGATATAAATTTCTAATTCAGTTTTAAATTAATTTAATTTAGGAGGTATATATAAGAATCGTCTCCATCCCCTGATTTTCAACACTCATACTCTTGGCCAAATGCATAATGGTTTTTTTATAAGATGATGAGAGTAGCTAAAGATAATAATCTTTTTATGATATCTTTTTTTTTACATTTAAGGATTTTATTGGTTTATTTTTCCATAAAAACGTTTTTTAAATTTTTTTTTACTTATAAAAAGGATAACAGGTTTGTTTTAAAAATTATTTAACGCTGTTTTAAAAAAATTATGGAATTATTATTTGCTTATATTTTAGGCGCCTTAGTATATGGGTTATTTACTAATGCTTTTTTAATTTTCTTTAGTGTGATTGATTTCTGGTATAATTTCATGGTTAATAGCTTAATAGATTTAAATAATTGCGATATTGATACAATGCCTTAAAATAATCGGCATTTAAGAAAAAATAACAAATCTACCGAACCGCTATAAGAATTCTTCATTGGGTACCCTATAGCGAAATGTGAATCAAACTTGAAATACAAGCTATTAATAGTGGGGAATTAATTATTCATCAGTACTTTTGTTTGGTAAAAATATTTAATTTTAACAAAAAAGTGAATTTTAAAATAATTTTGGGCATATTTAAGCTTAATTTTTGAATGATATTAATCTATAAAATAGATATCTCAACGTTTTTTTTATTTCTGATTGATGCTACTAATTTTTATAAATATACCAATTTTCAATATTTATTTTGTTTAACTTTTTTTCCGAAAAAAAATATCAGAATTTAGATATTATAATATGAATAAACATACTATTTTAACAGATATCGCGTATGGTTTGATTTTTTTAATTTTGAGCGTTCATTCAAGGCAGCACTTATTTAAGAGTTATAATGAATCATTTCCAAACCTTTTTAAATCAGAAAAGTATGATATAAACACAAATTTATGTCATGCAGGAAGTATAAAAAATGAAACATACTTGCCGGTTTTAAATAGTACTTTGATTTATGTCCAAACATTAGTTAGACATGGGGCTCGAGCGCCTCTTGTAATTATAGGGAATGAAAATGAGGTTTGGAACGACTGCAATTCATTAAACACGCGTGCGAGAACAGATGTTTTTGATGGTGGGCCCGTAATAAAGCCTATACAACTAAAAGAGAAAATTATAATTCCGTCGAAAAAGAGCTTTTTACTGAGCGAAGTGATGTGGAAGGGGAATTGTATTCCAGGTCAAATGACCGATTATGGAAAGCGGCAAGTAATTGAATTAGGGGAAGCTTTCAGGAATGTTTACATCAACAAGCTAAATTTCTTGAAACACAGTATTGGCGACTTGAATCAAATATACATTAGATCAAGTAATATGGAGTAAAACACGTTTAATATACTAATCATAGCATTAATTTTACTTTCCAAGCTTCTGTTTTGAGTTTTAATTAATTCTTAATGATTTGTACTGATAAGATTTGCATATAGTTTATTATTAAGATCTTGACACTTTAAATTTAATATTTACATATTTTAATTAAATATAAAATTTTATAGAAGAACATTATCTTCATCGAGGCATTTTCTGGATGGAATCTATCCTATATACAACAGAGTATCTCCGATATTAGCGGAAGTTGTGATATATCCGCCAGAGATAGACTACCTCAACCCTTACACTATAGCGTGTCCTAAATTAACAAAGCTTTATGGTAAAATCATGAAATCAAAAGAATACTTGAAACTTGAAAAGGAGACATTAAAACTTATGAAAAAAATTGAGAGGGTAACATTTTTTTATCAAAAAATTAGCGAGTTGGATCTATCCAGTTGGTATTTTTATTATGACACTCTTATTTCGAGGCATTGCCATGGAAAATCGCCTCTATGTTGTCATGGAGAATGTATTAATGTTTCCGACTTGAACAAAACGGTGAATAATTTTAAGAGACAGCTAAAAATTTTGTATAAAAGTAGTGAGTATTCGAAGGAGTATACTAACATTTATGGGGGATATTTACTTCGAGAGCTCGTTTATGAGCTGGAATCAGTTATAAATTTGGATATGCATGGTAGCTCGTCCAAGCTTAATAAGCGGAAATTAAGTGCATACTTCACGTCCGATTTTACTATTTTGAGCGTTTTAGGCGTTCTTCAGGCCGAAGATAAATTTATTTCTCCTCAACCATTTGCGTCAAACTTAATTATAGAATTGTGGAAAAAAGATAATACCAATGGAGAATATAGTATAAGAGTTATACATAACGGGGAAATATTAAAAATTTTAAATGAAATTGATAATCCTTACAGCTATCAAGATAGTATTCCTTATTCTATATATAAAGAAGTGGTATATAATTCAACAAAAATTAGTGCGAAGAAAGCCTGTTATGGAGAATGATAGGTCTAAGATTTATATATTAAATGAATCTTGCTGTAAAATATTTTGGACAAACTCATAAATTTTCAAGACGAATTTTGGATAATGTAGAATTTAAAAATTGAACTATAATATTCTAAAGCATATTATTGCCTCCTTGAATGCTTAAAATGTATAGAATAAAAACATAAATATACAGGTTTGAACTATATTTTCGCTTTGATAAATGAACCATATTAAATAATTTTATTAAAAGATCCGCGCTAGAGATGTTTTTAAAGATATTATTTACTGAATTGGTGAGTTATTTATGGGCGAATATACGTTTTGGGATAACGAAGAGTCATAGTGCTAAATGCCTGTGTTTATTTATATGCTATTTATTTATGAACAATAATGGCTGTTTATTTAATATATATACATAATATAATGACTGTTTATTTATGCTATTTATGAATATTTATATGTTTATTTACTCAAGATTATGTTCCTGAAATAGATTTACAATATCTTGGGATAAAGGTTTCAGCTAATCATAGCTGTGCATGAATGAATCGCGTGAATTATTGGCCACTTAATGGGCGATGATCATGTGAAAAAAAGAATTGTAGGCAAAAACTAGCCAATAAAAGTGTTTGAGGGGAGAGTTTGAGGGGAGGCTTATAGATATATCGAAAATGGCGACAGTAGAAAATAGGGAGAAACATTAATAAGCGGCAGAAGCAGAGAGAGAAAACAAAAAGATAAATAGTAAGCGGTGAGGTCGCTTACAGTTGGAGAAAGTATCAGTTCAGTTTTCTATATCTATTCCTATTTCTAATTATTCTGTTTATTTATCAGTTGTAGTATTCTATCATATATTCTTAATATAAGCCAAATCCACTTTATAGATTTATTATATCTGCCTAGACATGAGAGTCAGTAGTTTAGTAGGGTGCTTTCTTGGCGTTGCCGGAACAGTGTCTGGCCTCGACTTTGAAATGCTGAGACAAAAAGTTCTAGGAGGAGTCAGCTTTGGGAATTCCTTGAGTTCCAAAATCAAAAAACTGCCTGATTACTTCAACATGCATAGCAGTTATGCCGATAGCTTGAGTAGCCAGGGTATTCCAAATATCAAAAAGACGACTGCGTGGTCTAAAGTTTCCAAGATGAGCGAGTTGGAGGGTTACAGCATGCGTATCAAAAAACCGAAACTGTGTGTAGGTGAAGATGAGACTTCATACAGCGGGTATTTGGACATTTCGGACAAGAGCCACTTTTTCTTCTGGTTCTTTGAAGCTAAAAGCAAGAAGAAGGACGCGCCTATTATCTTGTGGGTCAATGGAGGACCAGGCTGTAGCAGTTTGCTTGGCTTGTTTATGGAACTGGGGCCTTGCAGGATCAATGTTTCTGGAGATGGAACTATTCCTAATGATTTCGGATGGAACCAAGACGCTCATGTAGTATTTTTGGACCAACCAACTAATGTCGGATTTTCATACGGCGAAAGTAGATCAAGTTCTTTTGCGGCAGGAAAAGACGTCTACGCTTTTATCCAGCTATTATACTCTAGCTTCCCTGAGTATGCTAACAGCAAGCTCCACGTTTTTGGAGAAAGTTATGGAGGGCATTACGTCCCAGCCATTGCAAAGGCAATCTTTGACAAAAACAACGAACTAGCTGCCGTATCTAATAAACCTTCTAAATTAAGAAGAGTTCCTCTCGAAAGTATTGGTATTGGAAACGGTCTAGTCGATCCTTTGGAACAATAGTAATTAATCCACTTTTTTTTTTTTACCTATTTAACCTTTTTAGTTTTTTACTAACCTATGTTTTATAAAAAAACATCTTTGATATAGCAAATACTTTGGGCAGATGGCATGTAACTCGACGTATCCACCGGTTCTATCACAGAGACAGTGCGACAACATCGACAGCTACTACCCAACTTGCGCCAAATTAATTGAGGCATGCTACAAGTACGAGAATAGATACGCATGTGTTCCACCATCATACTACTGCAACAACAACATGCTCTCTTCGTACTACCAAGAAGGCTTGAACCCATACGACGTAAGAGCCAAATGCGCTGACGGTGGACTGTGCTACTCTGAAATCACAGCGATATCAAAGTTCCTGAACGACCCCAAAGTGATTGATGAAGTCGGCAGCAGTGTCAACTCATACGAATCGTGTAGCAGTAAGGTATACCAGGATTTCTTGCTTAGTGGAGACTGGATGAAGCCGTACATGAGAGAACTGCCACAGCTTTTGGAGAGCGGTATTAGAGTGCTTGTGTACGCCGGAGACGCTGACTGGATCTGCAACTGGTATGGAAACAAAGCCTTCTCGCTCAAACTCGAATGGTCTGGAAAAGAAGAGTTCAATCTCGCTAAGGACATTCAGTGGAAAGGCTCCAGTATCGTCTCCAAAATGCCATTTGACTCTTCCGCCGGCGAACACAGGACGTTCGGCCCTTTGACTTTCCTCAGAATCTTCGAAGCTGGCCATATGGTCCCTTATGACCAACCAGAACACTCCCTCGACATGATCAACCGCTGGATCAACAACCAGTCCTTCTAGCCAATAATTACCATAGTTGTTCCTTTGATTTTTTCCATTCTATTTCATCCAATGATTCAATATTCTAACTTTCTCTACCCAATAAATTTTCTGATTTTTTAATTAGTCCAATACCTATCTATAAATTTAACTCATCCAGTGACATTCCCTCAGCAGCCAGTTTTATTGGCCTACTCAATTATTTACAAGAAGGGGTTTTTTAATCTCACGTTTTTTTTTCAATCTATTTGCTTCTAATACAAATGATAAAAAAGTATAAAAGCCATAGAAACTACCATCATAGCCAAATTAATGATTTGTAAATACATTATTGCTACCACTTCTTAAATTGTACACTTCTACCACTCGATCGCGCTGAGAACTTTTAAAGGTATCTATCTTACAAATTATTTTATTCCTATTTATATTTATTGAGCTACTTTTAATGATGATATACGTTTTGAACAAATAATGCATGGCTTTCATAATTAAATAAAAAGTTTATCTTTTTTATTTGATGATAATTCAAAATCTTTAATAAATACGTCTGACAATAACTTATTCCTTAATCTCATTTTCCCCTTGCGTCAATCCTTCATCCCGTTACAAATGCCTAACCTGTGTTTTTTTTTTTATAAAAAATAGATAAATCCTTCGTTTCCTTCCATTTTAAAGATATTTATATTTATGTTTTATTAGAACTTTTACTATAATTATACAAAATAAAATAAAATAAAATAATCTTTATCCAAACTTTGAGCTTGTCACTTTGATACTGAATTCGCCTATTTAATCATTTATTCATTCAATTTCTTTTATCAGTATTTTGTTTGTTTATCTGAATCATTCTGAAAAGTTAAGTATAAATGGAATTGCTTACATTGTGGGATGTTTGTGAAGTCGGACGTGACTGTCGCCGTTACTCCCAAATTATGTAGAACCCCACGAATAATCCCATTACATATCGACAGGTACTAAAACGCATACAGTTGAAAAAAATCAATTATCGTATTCAAGTTTTAAATATAAAATTTACTTTTAGCCGCACAACTGGTAGTAGTCTAAAAATGTATTTATTTTACCTGGAACGCCTTTTCTATGACTAAAGGGTCAGTGCTAGAGTTAGGAAGTTTTGTTATCCATCTAAACCTCAAATCTTGAATGATATATATCCCCTAACAACACCAACAAACTCAAGTTAAAATAAGAAAAGAGGATAACTATGCACAATAAATCACAATAAAAAAAGCTACCTTGTTGTTCGTTTTTAGATTATCAATCTGCTTCTTAAACAGCAAGTACCATATTTCTTTACAAACGAATTTTATTATACCTAGAACGTTTTCGAATCTAGGAATATCGGCTGCTTGACTTCGCATCATAAAAAATTTCAAATTTCAAAAATTATTGTTCACACTAATAATCATTTAAGAAAAATGACTAGAAATTAAAACGGTTTATCTTTTTACCTTTCTGCGACACGTATTCCGATTCTGTACCCCATACTTTCAAGTCGCTCATTTATCAAGTCCGAATAGGCTTCTCTCTCGTGGTACTCCTCAATCTGAATGTCTTTATTCTCTTCTTCGCCATCATCTGCTTTCACTCGACCATTCTTGTTGTTTTCAGCAAGCACATTCCCGGACATCGTCTCCACAATCTCTATAAGCATTAGCTCAAGCAACGACTCGTTCATTAAACTCGGATCTTGCTTCACCTTCGACGAATCTAGCTTCAGATTCCTCAATAAATTTATCGCTGATACTACTGACATGTTTCCTTTTTATAATTATTCTTCCTCTGATATTTACCTCTTTCGGTTTTCTTCCTTTTATCTTTTCTTTACGTAAATAAAATGTAGTATAGTTTATAATAATTACATAGAAGTTTATAACTACATACTTTAGCTCTAAAAAGTAAATAAAACTCTATTTTAAAACTGCAAGCAAGATTTATTGAAAATCTACCAATCATTTTCTCTCATCCTCTGAAAATATCAGTTTTAACTCACAAACCAGTGATTATTCCGCTTATCCACCTACTTCTACTTATTCGCCAATAAATGGTTAAACTAACCTCAACTATAGCCACTAATACCACTTTTTAAATACTAATTCTATGAATTAATCCAATAATAGCAACTGTCGCCTTGAGCATTTTCTCCAATAAATATTCCAACAAGTTTTATTTTACACTCGATTCTACCAGATAAAAGAGCCCATCATTCAAAATAAATTTACTTGAAAAATAAATATCAATCATTATCAATAGAGCCTGCAAAATAATAGTAAAAATAAAAATAAAAATCCAGCCAACCTTGGAAAAATCAATTCATAATTTAATTCAGTTCAATCCAAACCCGATAATTTACCTAATAACATATTTTAGTTGCAAAAAAAATTAGACAAGTAGAGGTTATACCCATAGAATCTTATGAACCCAAATAAATTTTATCGAATTTATTAATCTTATGGCTTCTTTTATATTCATCAATCAAAAATACAATATTATCCTTACTGTATGCCCAATTCCATATATTCACTATTGCCTTTTTAAGTTTATCTCAATAGTGACTTCACCAGAGTAGTCCTCAAACCATTCCGCAAATAATAAAAATAAATAAAATAACGATATTATTATTATTAATGTTATTATATTTTTACACTATAACAACATTATTTATAATTGCAAAAAAAAATTTTCTGACATTTTAGTCTATACATATATATTAAATATCAAAAGATAATGATGACCATAAAAAAAGGGTGAATATCAAAAGATTATACTAATAAAATATCAACAAAATCAACAAAACATTTATATCGCTCTTTTACATCTTTTCAATCAAGCTCAAAAAAATATCCGGATTTACAGGTTTAGTAAACAAATTGATTTAGGTCGAGTTCCTGGAATTCTCCGACATATTAATACAATTAAGAAAAATATATTACTAATCTACCACTCATTACCCATTATGTTTTTATTCAATGACTCAAGGTTATCTCTTTTCTCTTTTTTATTCATATCCCAATTCAAATTCATTTAATTTTCGCCTTTTTTTCCCAAATTTTATTGCTTATACCCCATTCCCTTTAATAATTAAGTAATGAAGAAAAAAGTGTGCTACAGGTAACTTTTTTTGAAAGAAGCTAATTCGAAACTATATTGCTAAAGTCTATAACTGAAATTCGCGCTTAAAATATGTATGGAGGAAACACTATAAACGTTCTACCAACATAAAGATATGAGTAAATTCACCAAAAGACCGAATTTTTTAGTTTATTGAGCCAAGATGAACTAATTTTTACGCCCTTGGTATCCAGTTATTTCTAATTGATTTCATATTTTCCTTTCTTTTAGCACTTTTTTAACTCTTTTACCGATTATCAATAAAACTAATATCCTCTCTAATGACCTATAAAATCTTTTTAAATAACCTATTTAAAACTGCTATTATCTCTTTTAGATTCAAGCTAAATATTCTCTACCACACATTCAACATAAAACCGATGTCATATAAGATGAATTTCGGCAAGTTTTACTATATCCTTATTTTAATACTAGCCTAAAATTAATTAAAATGTTTTCAATCAAATAATTCCATTCTTTTTTTCTAAATCAAATATAGAAAATTTCAAATATTTCTGAATAAACTCGTTATTTTTATTGACTTTGAAGTTTGAGATGGTGATTTTGACCACAATTATTAACCATTATTTAAATTAAATCAATATACGGAGAAATGATCATGGTTTCGATAAAAGTTCAAAATCTAAGTCAAAATACTAGAAAATCTACTATATTCCCTTAATATGAATTTTTTTTGCTTATTCCCCCTTTTCTATACACTCATTATAGCTTTAATTTTTCTTATTCCCCCTTTAATATACACCCATTATCACTTTTATTTTTATAAAAATAAAGTTTGTAAAAAGCAAACTTTTTCGGTATATAAAGCAAAAATTTCATTGTCATTGATTCAAGCTAGTACTAATTTTTATCCAGCACGATAGATCTCTTTAAAGATTTTGCTAATATGTAAAGGCCATTTATCCTCTACTTCTCAACATCTAGTTAAAATTAAACCAAATTTTATTCTTATACTTTTATGTTGATTCAAAATTCAAAAGCTCATTACAAGTAAATTCTTACGATTCGTTAAACTATCAAATAGCTATTGCCATTCAACTATCTAGCAGCTCCTCTATACTGACTTGCCAAGTAAAAAATTAAGACTTATTCAAGTTCATAGCTTTTAAATCCCAGTTAAAAATTTTTTTTAATACTTATTTCTCATTTCTGCGACGATACTATAACCAAGAATTTGATTGTAGTTTGTCGAGATAGTGATTAACTATTCCAGAAAATTTTCTTACTCAAATTCAGCCCTAAAAAATTTTAGCTCTTAATAAAGCACCCGATAAAATTCGATCCTTCCCTTAATCCCATCTTTCAGGAATACCAAGCTAAACAGCTAATATATTTTTGTTATTCACATGCTTTCATAGCCGCATATAAATTTATTCACTTTAAATTTTAGATAATATACATGTATTTTTTAACATATTTATTCCCCAATATAATAAAATTTTTTATTTGCGAAAATTAAAAAGTACTAAAAATTTTTATAATTGATGCTATAACTATATTATAATATTTTTTAATAAATTAATCGATATGGGCGATTTAAAAATCCAAGATATAAAAAAAAATAAAAATAAAAAACGAGGGTGATTTAAATTATGCCTAATAGTAATGCAAGAAAAATGTGCACATTAACCAATGCTAAACATCGCCAATCGGTATTAGTCTAATCATGCATATAATTTTTCATTTAATCTGCTATTGAAAGAATAAAAGTAAGTATATAGTTAACAATATAAAAAATGGTTGTCTTTTCCTTATACACAACTGCAAGAATTCAAAATCGAGTTTTAGTAGGCTTCAAAGTATTATACGTTTCACCCTAGAAATCTAGGTTATTCAGAATGAGCGAAGCGCTCTAAAAGTCTATCGAGGTACAGCTTATAAAATTGCCTACAATTAAACTTATTAAATAAAGAAATAGCGTATATTTAAAAGTGTAACCAAATAAAAAGTCGCCATTTGCTCCTTCCAAATACATCAAAAACTTCAAAATTTACCGACCCAACAGTATTACTCTGAAGCAACATTATTTTTGTGCAGAATGAATATTTTTTTTATCAAATTTCCAATGTTCAATATGTAAGCAAGTTAAAGGCACTTCGACGAATGAGTTTTTTTTCAGATTTTAGTGATTTTAATAATGCTTATACAGTAGTATTAAACGTAATTAAGCCTTTTTTTTTTCCTGAAAGAAGGCAATCTAGATAAATTTTGAGGCATGAATAATAATTATATTGATACTTAGATAGGATTAATAACTTTATTTTTGTTTTAAAAAAAAACTTTATAAATAGAAATCGCTGATGGAATCAATAAAAAATAAACCGATGTTTCTATCTGAGGAGTAATTATTTTAGTTTAAATAATAAATATGTCATAATTGATAATTTCAAGTGAATAACCACTAAAGCTTTAACAAATTTTCGTACTTGCATATATTTTTAATTTTTATTTGCATTCTGAAGATTATGAATAAATAAAAAGTGGATATTCAGTAAGAGTAGTAGATCAAATTAGTGCGTGAAAGTTTGTAGCAGCTTTACATATTTTTAATAAATGGTAAATACTCAAGATATAAACAAGAAATGTTTTGTACAAAATCCACGCATTTTAATCATTTTTATAGTATGCAATAATGTGTGATTTAAAGTTTGAGTAATTTTGAGAATACGTGAAAGATGTTGCAGTTAAAAAGGTATAAATACTTGTTACTTTTCTAATATTTTTTAATTGTTCACTATTAATATACTAGTATATTATTGAAAATTCTTTTTTTAAAATCCAAATTATTAAATTTTGACCAAAACTGTTTGATACCAAAAAAGAAACTACGAGAAAAATGTTTATCAAGGGCGAGTTGTTACTTATGTTTTTTTCTATAAGCCTTTTCTTGCTTTCTATTACCTCTGCGGAAAAAGAACAAACCTCAATACCTCAGTATGTGAAAAAAAATACAATTGAAGAACGCACATATAATGAAGTGGATAAGTTAGCTAATCGTTTGGCAAGAAAATACTATGATAATAGTGAGATTGAAGGTCTTATTCATTCATTAAATGAATATTCAACCGATAAAAACGAGAGGAATTTACATACTGCTTTGGACGGAATGAGGTCTGTACAAAAAATGTTTAATGCTTCAAAGTTTAATTTCTATTTTGACCGTTATAAAGTTATAAATATGATCGACCCTCAAAAAATAGACGATAAAAAAAGTAAAAAATTTTACGCAGAAAATATAGTCTATTATTTTCATCGCTCGTTCGAAACATTAAGTAAAATTTTATACTCTTACGATAATGATAAACCAAAAATACACTTCGAAAATGAAATCGAAGAATTTTCAGACTATTTATCTGAATTTATAGATAATTCAAAAAAGTATGTAAATCAATATACAAAAGATAAATTTATTTTTTAGACTAATTTTTAAATTTTTAATTATAACTCAATAAAATGATAAATTATTATCTCAAAAAATTACAAGTTTAATATAAATAATTTTTTTAGTTTTAATAGTAATCTTTTTTATTTGAGTAAAAAACTACGGAAAGTCCAAAACAAAAGCTAAAATTCCGCATTTTTTTATTACACGTCTCTATATTATTAACTGTAAAATTCGAGCTGATATAGAAATTTATAAAATATGAATTATTGGTTATAAAATTATTAAATGTTAGTTTACATTCTATACAAATATACAATGAAATTAGAATGAGTTTAACGTCACTCAAAGCGTTAGTTAAATTTAATCTCTTCATAAACCCATAATAAATATGAAACACTTGACGATTTCCGAGATTTTGGACCATTATTAAATAAACAATAAAAAATTTTAAAAACACATACTACTGGGGGACATATGACCCTGCAGGGAAAAAAAGTCGACTCCACCGGCCAGTACACATATTTGCAAGTTGGATTTTGGAATTTTGACGAGTGTGCGGGTCAAGCGACCACTCTATACGAAATAGCCTGTCGACAAAAAATCGATAAGAAGGAAACATGGCTGTGCAATATCGAATATAGCAAAGCCTATGATCGGGTCCCCCATATGGCCCTACTGCATAAACTGCGATCAGTGGGCATTGGAGGCGAACTTCTCAATATGATCAAGGGCATGTATGATGCCCCGAAAATCGCAGTTAGAGTTGGAAATGAAGTTACCAACTCCACCGAATACCTCTGTGGAGTGCGGCAAGGGTGCCCAGCCTCGCCGATACTCTTCGATTTTTTCATCAACGATATATTCAAGGGCGTACGAGGTGTGCGGGTGCCTGGGCTCACCTCACGCATACCTGGACTACTGTTTGCCGACGATGCCGTGCTATTGGCCGAATCATCAGTCGATATGCAAATCGCACTGAACACCATAACCGAATGGTCGGACACTTGGGAAATGGCTGTGAATGCCTCCAAGTGCGGGATAATGACTATAAGCGGGGAGTTGACTACTGATATGACCCTGCAGGGCCAAAAAGTCGACTCCACCTACCAATACACCTACTTGGGCTATATTATGAATAGCAAGTGGGACGTATCTGGGACCATCAAGAACAACAAGAACAAGGTCAGGAAGGCTGTATACGCTGCATACAGCTTCCTGAGACGGTCTGATGTGTTGACAACATTAAAAATAAAGTTCATCAATTCGGTTCTGATGCCGATTGGATGTTACGGTGGGGAGACATTTGGCATGAGCGAAGCCAGATGCAAGCCCATACAGTCAGAAATC
>LSSN01002434.1:0-12357 GCA_001970855.1 Smittium culicis | reverse complement strand
AAAAAAAAAAAAAAGAGTTGGAAAGTTAAAAAAAAAAACAGGGGAGTATTGGAAATATTTTGAGGAGGTAATGATTATTCACCAGGGAGAGGAAATTTGTGCATTGAGAATCTGAGGATGAGTAGGAAAATGAGCGAGATGGTGAAGCAAGTACCGCTAATTATGATGATCTGCTCAAAATGGACTCTATTGCCAAGCTTTTGAAAAGCGAGGCCAATGAGAGGGATGCCGATAAAAACGGATAGTCCAAGGACCAAGAAATAGAGGGCATTGGCTTGGGAGACGCGTTTGATGGGGTACCTTGCAGAGATCATGGAGGGGCCAAGGGAGAAGAAATTAACGCCAAAAAGGCCATATAGGGCAAAGAAGATAGCGTATGGAGCGAGCGATTTGCCTAGCAGCCACAGTGTGAAGATGGCAACAGAGGTGATGAAATGGCAAACAATGAGGATATTTATTGGTTTTATACTGTCAGCGAGCTGGCCAGAGACTAAGCGGCCGATGATGGAGGTAACGCTGTATACCATAATGAAATTAGTGGAGAATGTCTGAGAGTAACCTAGGGCTTTTAAGCTTGCAGGGAAGTAGAGTAGAGGGACGGTGTAGCCAACTTGTATGAAGAAGCCAGCGGCATTCAAGATATTTAAGAAAGGATCTTTTAACATTCTGAAATCGAAAATTTTACTGTTGGGCTTGAACTCGGCGCGGGGTTTAAGTAGGAAACCGCCGATACCTGTAGAGATGAAATAAACAATTGCGAGGATACGGAAAGACCAGCTGATTCCCATTTTAGATATTGTTGAAGTTATCAAGGGGACCATGATCAAAGAGCCTAATCCAGCACCAGAAGAAATTATTCCAATAGCTAAACCAAGCCTTTTCTGGAACCAAAGAGCTTGGACCAGCAAAGAGATATTGACGAATAAAGACGAGCCAAAGCCATAAATGATTCCTTGGGTGATAACTAGCTGCCAAATTTTAGCTGAGAAAGAGGAGAGAATCAGGCCGATTGTTCCTATGGCAGTGCCTATATAACAAGTGTTTCGAATACCAACTTTACTAATTATAGAGCTGGCGGTTAGACCGCCGATAAGAGTCATTGTTATTGTTACGTTGCTGATCCAGGCAACAACGTCAGCGTCGATGTCTTTAAAAATGGTTAGTAAATAATAAGTGGAAAAGACGCCAAAAGCATTGAAACTGCCAAAAGAAATCATAAAGTTCAAAGTTCCCGCGGCAAGAATGACCCATGCGTATCCTGTATCTGGAGGCGGAATTTTTTCGTCAGAGATTTCGGTTCCTACAGCATCAGCTTTAGGTTGATGTCGAATGGATTCAGAGTCATTCTCGAATTGTCCGATATTTTGAGGAATATCAGCGTCCAATTGTGATACTGCGTTAGACATTGTTTAAAGCGTTTACTGAAAAGTTCAAAGTAGGTATATGATTTAGTATCCGTTATTTAAAAGGGAAAAGTGTATATTTTCGCAAATAAGTAGCCTTGTTTATAGCGGGTTGGTTAAAAAATAAAGTAGATCAAGTCGCAGTAAGTTGATATATTTTTAAAAAGTAGTAAAATATTTTCAGATAGTAAAAATTTGGAATCCGAATGGGTGTATATTTAGTTTTTATATATTTGATTTATAGTCAGTTAATGAGTATAAAGAATTACAAACATTAGATCATTTTACGTGATTTTATTGTCATTTTATTACGATTTTTTTTTTTTTTTAGACAGGTTCTGATTTATGTTTGGTATAATAAATTTTTTAATCAAAAATCTTTTAAAAGTCTGAAACAATTGAAGTTATTTGATTAAAGCATAGTTTGAAATGACTCAGAAAATGGGGATTGTTTAGATGCTATTGGAGTACTTTTATTATTGAGTAGGATGGTGGCTAGAAGCTATACACTCTATTATTTTGGCAGCATTCTTATTGTTGCAAAAAAAGCTTTGCCTAAATTTAGTTCAAGTGCTGCCAGATCTGCTAATCAGATTAGCCGCAGTATCTGCATTTTTTCCACATCATATTACTGGACAGTAAAGACGTGATTAGTAATCGAGTTAAGGGATCTAATCTGCACTTCCTTCCCACTTTCCCAGAGATTTTGCATCACTCTGCATCGTTTAACTACACTGTACTATACTGTATTATACTTTGCATCACTTTTGCTTTGTTTATGTTTTGGGTATTAGCTGGCGTACACTCAGCTTTATACTTATCCTTGGATCTGTACAATCGTTTCCTAAGGACGTCGAAATGAAGTCTCTAACTGGGTATTTTACTGCACGAATCCCGCTTTCAAAACAGCCGTTACAAAAAAAATAAAAGCAACGTTTCCTTAATCTTTAAAGCCCATATTGGTCATAAACCTTTATTCTCAGGTTCATCCGACAAGCTGCCATCTTTGCAATCCATATTCAGCTTAATTCCACCTTTGCAATGAAACTCAACTCGAGGATAAAAACCGCCCTTAGACTTTTGATCTTATTATGTCTTAGTACACTGTCTCCGTAATATTAGCTCCGTTTTCAGCCTCACCCGACACTTTCCGCTGCAAACCTCGACTAAAAAAATGTGCTCGTCCAAAAATTCATAGAATTGCTAAAATACAGCACTTTGACCTCCAAATTTTAATTAAAAACAATGACCGCCGATTTATTATTTTTTTTGTAATTTGTAAATCTGCATAATTAGCTGCTATTTCCTAATATTCAATTATCACACGAAATTAATCTAATAAAAAAAAAATTTTTTTTGGTATATTAAAAGCGAGTCAGATGGAAATTTAAAAAAAGAAAACACATAAACTGCGCTTTATCTACGAATTTCCTTTACAGCCTAGTTTGCCCCTCACAAAATTTCTCTTAGTATATTTGTATAGCTTATTTAAGATTTTCAAAGCCTAACCAGAATTATCTTGTATTTAACTGCCCCCCCATTAAATCCAAGATTATTGCCTTGCACTTTATAAAAAAAAATGTCGGGTAGCCAATAAAAACGAATGTATCAAATAGTGGATGTTTCTACAATGTAATAATATTACATCATAAATGCACATTTACTCAAGAATGAATTAATTCCATCTTGAACCCAATTACCTCTTGGCTTCAAGTAATAATAGCCTTATCACTAATTAAAACCGTTAATTGCATCATCTCTTTATTAAAAACTAGTGAATTTGGAGATTAGACTAATACTTACCATTTCCCGTCCAACACTCTTAAAAAAAGCAAATTTATTGATTCGTTTACGACTTAAATGCATATTTATTACTTGTTGCTATAATACAATAAACCAATATTTCTTAAGGCCTCAGAATTATAGTATAATAATTGAATTTAATTTGATATATTTTGCAGATCAAAAATAGCCCATTACCCAGCAAAGAACTAAAGCAATAAACCTTTTTTCTCTATGCATGAGTCATATAACGAAGACTTTTCGCGGTCAAGTAACCCCACATCCTCCTCCCAGTAATTGTCAGTATATCTGACTCACCTACTTTACTCAATCCAAATCCTCCCACTTTCAATAAAACCTGAAAAAAAAAAGAAAGCGTTATGAGCGAAAATAACTTTCATACTCAAGTTCAACAGAAAATGTTATTTTTAAAAAATATATATAAACAAACAATTCTTAGATGGTTATATGTACTCAGTTTACTATCCAGAGATTATATTACTTTAAATTTTGGGCCGAAAATAAAATTTTGTATGAACTCGAACACGCCTAACTAACCCATGCCTCCCCCCATTTTATGAGTACACTATATACACGCTTAACTTGAAATTTGTGCAATATTATCCTTGCAAATAAAGTTATCATGTGAATTTTTTTTTATAGTGGTCATTGAACAAGTTCTCACATTGTACCAAATACGAATCTGTCCAAACCCCTTTTTGTGAATATAAATATCTTTTGAACTTTAAAGGTTACTGATATAGATTTACAAATAATTAATATTATAGATCTTATATTATAGAAATTTATTAATCCTGTATGTCAATTAGGAACCTATCTATCAAGCGTTTTACCCAAAAAGTATTTATTATTGCACATGTGTGCCACCCCCTCTATTTCCCCCCCTTCCTGAAAAAAAATTACTGAAAATCCATATAATTTCTCACCCAATTTTTTTTTCTTTTGAAACATAATAAGCAAAATTACTTTCTCCCGCAGCTTTTTTTTCTATTTATTGCTTTTCGATGGACTACTAATACTTGCATTTATTTTTGTCACCAAAATATGAAATTTCATTGTTTCGATTTTATTAATGTCCATCAATTTTTTTTTATTTGATTGTGTACTGAATAAAAACTAACTATAAATAATGGTCGCTTAAAAAGCTAGAGGATCGTTATACTAAATGAACAATAATTAATTTATCAAAGAATTTAAAAAAATTAGATTTTTGAGCTCAATTTTTCTACTGATTTTGATAAAAAATCTGTTTCTGATCCTAATATCTCAAATTCAATTTCCACCGTTTGAATGATCGATATCAAGGCTTTAATTAAGGCAAATACTTATTGTGCCCAAAATTAATAATTGCATTTACTCGTAATATTTTGTCATAAACTCAATCATATCAAGTGACTACTTTTTCTCCCTCTTTTTCTTTTTCTTTTTACAAATTCAATGGATTTGATTTACCTATGTTACTTCCCACATATAACTCACGGAAATTCCTTAACAACACCCTCCTCGCACATATAGCAAAATATCCAAAAACAACACAATATTACGCTTTTTTACTTTTTTTGTAAAATTTAGGATATATTCGTTTTCTCACCCCCCCCTCCCCTCGCCAAATTAATTATCTGATATAGTAAAGATAACCTGTATAACATAAATTTGTTGATCACCGAAAAATCAATGAAAATCTGCTGTTCTATACCTTGGACTATAAAAAAATATTTTGCTTGATCCTACCTGCATTTCATCATTGCAAGAAAACCAAAAAAAAAAGAGAAGAAAAAAAGCGTGTTATTTTACTAGAAATTCAGATATACAGCACCGATTGAAATCAAAAAAAGACAAATGAAAAGTTAGGATAAACGTTTTTCTCTGTCTATCTAAAAGTTGTATCAATTCCTCATTCGCACAAAAAAAAAAAAAATAAAAAAGAAAAATACAGAAAAAATATTCAAAGGTAAATAAAAAAATCGCTATTTTTTTTTTTGATCTAAAATGAAAAACAAGACTTTGAATCAATTGACCATTTTATTTGGGTGAACTAAAAAAAAAATTTTTATGCTGCTTATTCAAAGCATTATAATTATTTACTTTAAAAAACCCAAAAATATTAGTTTTATAAAATAAAAATCATCTAAAGTAGAGCAAAAAGGGTATAACAAGAATACATTATATGTAATACTAACCAACACAGTAAATATTAAACCCGAAACAAGTTTAAATCTAGTTAGTATTAAATTAAGAAATTATCGTGTTATTTTTATAAAGCCTTTTGTTCTGACAAGTTACAACAAATAAAATTTCACCATTTTACCTATATACCCATTAAAAAAATTTAACCCAAACTAAATTTATTAAGGCTCTATGAAAACAAGAGCTCTTTAAATACTTTAACGCAATATTTAAACAAGTTTGTTTTTTTGGTATTGGCTTAATTTTTGTTGATATTAATTTATATTATCAATTTACTCTTCAGTCGAGTGCCTATTTGTAGATTTGTAAATTGAGTATTGGATAATGATTGAAACAATTGTAAAATTTGAGGTGGTTGGTTATATCTCTGTACTTAAGTATAAATATAAACATAAATATATTTAGGAAATCAATGAATGATAATGCTACATACTTCATATAAGCTATTAATAAAGTGCTATCAGATTATTAAATCATTTAAATTTAAATTTTAGATCGTTTCAAGTAATACTAATAAACTAAAGGTTATTAACTCGGGATTACGCGATTTTTTAAATGCATTAAATATAAAACATCGAATTTGAAGTTTGAATTTATACTGATGATATTACAAATTATAGCAAAAAGAAATTAATTTATAATTATTTATCAGAGAAATTGTATTTGCAATTTTTTTTTGCTAAACTCATGATTAAAAATTCTTAAAAAAAAAAGTACCGATTATCGGGAATTTACTGTTTACAATAGGGTGGGTTTTTTTAATTAGAAAAATATAAGTCAAAAATTTATACATAGCGATTTTATTCAAAGAAAGCATTAATTATCAAAGTTTTATTTAATTTATTTTGATTTCTTATAAAGATTCAATGAACAATAGTTTTGAAATTGTATGATTTATTTCAATAGTTTTTTTATTAGCATCGAAATCTAAAGATATGGATTGAGGTGATTTACATAGGTAAAGTCAGAATACATCATAAAAACCTCGATATAATACTTGAAATAAATAAATAAGTATACAATATCTGAATCCTATATTATAAAAAATTACAAATAATATAATAGAATATTTTTATAAATATTATTTATGCCAGATAATGTATAGATAAGAGTAACTATTGTTGTTGAGTTTTTTATATACCTCGATTTCTATTATCTATTTGTACTAAATTTATAAAAGCTAATTGATAATATCTGGATTAAGAAATCAAATATCCTATATTAACAATAAAGTTTAAAATGTCGCTTTTTTAAAGGAAATCTCGATTATACTTTTTTTCCGAGCTAAGTGTATTACAGCTAAATATTTTAAAATGTAGTAAATTAACTCTAAAAATTTTTTTCATTTCATATAATAGATCTTTTGATTTTTTTTAAACAAAATTATTAAAATTAAAACAAAAAATCATTTTTTATTTGAAAATTATTAACTAATCAATTGGAAACTGGTTAATTAGATCAAAGCTCAATAAAATTATGTTTAAAATTCGTTGACTTGCTTTGGATATTTTTAACTTTAGAAATATATTGGTAAATATACTCACTGATTTGAAAAATCAATTAAATTTTAGTATTCAATGTTATTCTGATATGAAATCATTAAATATTATTTTTTAGATCATTTCAAAGTGCAAAATTTTTTTACAAATTAATTGTGCATTTTTTGTCTAAATTACATTCAATAAAATACCCAATAAAAAAATTTTTTTTATACAAACCACTAAATCAAATAGTATTTCTACAAAAAAAAGATCCTCTATATTTAAGAATCTCCAATATATATTTTCTAAATACTAATATTTAATATTAAAACGGTCTAATTCGAATATAAAATCACATACATGTTTAAAGTTGTTTAAATAATGCTATCTTTAAATAAGAAAAATTCAATTCCCTCCACTTATGTATATTGATAGCAATTTTAATTGATATTATTATTTATTTATTTTTTTAAAATAACTATTTTTAAATTAATTTTATGATCAGAATTTGCTTAAGGTTAAATAATTTTTGATCTTTATAGAAAATGTACAACAGTAATTAATATAAATTTATCAAGGTGTTCAAATCCTGAGTGGGTAAATAAATCAAATAATTTAACTAAAACCGTAAATTGTAATAGTATGGCAAAGTTACAACTTTAGAATATACAAAAACCAATTTAAACCCTATGAAAGCCAGCCAATTTATAATTTAATTAACCATCTATTTTTGTCTAATTTTTAACGATAATATATATATATATATTTGGCTCTGAGAATAGTAGAAAATAGTTGTAGATTATAGGATAAATATAAATGCTTGCAGTAAGTTTAATTTTTTAATGCGGCGGAATAAAATAGAAATATAGCTTTTCTTAACAGTTTAGTTATAGTATCTATAGGTAAATCGTAATTAAATGACACATTTCCCTGAAGGGGATAATTTTAAAATATTATAGTTATTTTTAATCTACTCAATGTCAGTCTGCTTGTAATATATAACGATAATATATATATTATTTTTTTTTCAAAAAAAATACTTTAGAGTGACACATTATTTGTTTTTAGCTATAAGCTAACTATTCCTTATTTCTATATCCATAAATAAAAAATAACATTAGTAAAAAAATAGTATGAGCTTTGAATTGTCAATATATGCCATTTAAAAGGCCAATTATATTTCGTGTCAAGGTGTAAAGGCGCTGGCCAATAGTTCGCCTAATTTACATATCTTTGGAATAAGAAAGAAGATTTTAGCGAATAAGTTCAGAGAAATAAGCTCACATTGGATATCAAGCTAATAGAATCTAATAATGTTGAAAAAATAGTTCAGTTCGGCTGTTCATAGGCTAGTAAAGAGTACATTTTTAAAGAAATGAAGCTAATAAAAATTAAACACAATAAATCCAAGTTAAAAGCAAATGTTTGAATGATTTTGCATCTTTTAACTATAACGATTTTGCAATTTTTATAAAGTTATAAAAACTACTATTTGACGAGTGTATATATAATACACATAAAAATATGAGCAATTTATATTCAGATATAAAATCAAACCTTGATGAATTATCTATTTATCTAAACTCGATTTTTCAAAATGAGTTGAAAGAGCTAGAGAAAAGCTCCAATGAAAAAGATGCTAAAAGGGCCCCAAAAAAGTTAAAAATCGCAGAGCAATCGATGACATCTAGTTCAGATGTAATCTCCATTAATGAGATGGCTGCAGCTTCAAGAATTTCTAAAGCTATAAAATCTCCCAATATTGAAGATAATTATAGCACTATTGTCCTATCAACCGCAAATGATACAGCTCTAGAACCAAATAGCATTTCTTATGAAAAACTTAAAGAACTATTCGAAACCATCAGGCAAATTGATTCCAAAAATATGGATTTAAATTTGATAGTGTTAAAGGTAATACTTTTAATTTGATTTTTAAAAAATTCTGGTAGTTTTAAATACATATATAATATAAAAATAGTGGACAATTCATCTACTCTCTTCCTTTTCTCCAGCATATTGTAAGAATATTTTCTCTAAATATATCATTGCATGTCAAATAATAATGGATATTTTAATTTATATTAACAGTAAAAGATAAAACAAAGCACAATAATTTGAGTAAAATCGACGTTTGGGTTCAAATACAAAGCTTGTTCGAAATTTGTGTTTCTACGAATACTAAATTAATGGGAAGGTAATAGATGAATTCTCGATTAAAATCATTTTTAAGCGCTCTATACATAAAAAGCTTTAAAATAATTTAAAAAATTTTAGCGTCGACTCCCATTATAAGCTAGTAAAGGTATTTTGGTCGATTCACTTATCTCATATTTACCTTTCTTTCATTTATAATTGCGATTTTATAAAAAATTTACATTTATTTCCTTCTAAAGGCCGTTTTCGCTGAATCAGATGATGCAAAATCAAGAAACGCATTACTATCAATAATAGCTGATAAAAATGAATACCAATTTTTGCTAGCGCTACACACTCATTCCATTCAGTGCCTTGAACGGTATTTCTGCACCATTTAAACACCATTGTTTTTATTAATCTTTTTTCTTTTTATTCAGTTAAAATTCTGTATGTTTATTTCTACTTTTATTATAAATCTCTCGCTTGGTTTTAGTGGCTTAAAAATTGATCCAGACATAGAAATTGTTCTAAATGATTTTGGATATAAGTCCAAAAAAAATAACATTTTGGTCTTGAAAAGCTTTTTAAAAATCTATAAAGATGTTGTTTATGGAAAAATCTCAAACCATCTATCGCAAGGTACTGGCATTTACATTTAATTCATACAACATTTATATTTCAATTGTACACAATGAATGCCTTACGATACTTGTTTTTTTTTATAAAGATTTTTTTTATAATGATTTTCTTTAGATTTGGTCCCATTCATTCTGCATTATCTATTTTTTAAGCAATCTTCGACAAAATCTTTGGTTTGGGGTATTTAATTTATATTTCCACATCTTGACTTTTGTAAATAAGTGTTTTTTATTTTTTGTAAAATTTTTTATAGAAATCGATAAGCTTAAGAGTCTAGATTTTATTGAAGATATTGATTTTTTTAAGGATGCAATAATTTTTGAATCAAAAAATAAATTTTCAAAGTTTATTTTAATTGATGATGAGACACAAAATATCTCAAGGTAAACCATTTTCAAACTTTATATCTGTCACACTTAAGAATTTCATTATATTTTTTATTTAATCAATAATATAAATTTCCTGTTAAATTTTTTTTTTTACGTTACTCTTAGAAATATGATTGATGACTTTGAGATTGTTTTTATTCAATCCCTTGAGCTTGAAAATATTTTGAACGTATACAAAAATACTGCTGGTATTATTAGAGCAATCAGTACTTTGTCAAAATTGGTTTTTGCTGAAAACCATAGTGCTGATATCCACCAGATTTTAGAAAATTTTCTAATAAAAAGCTATAAAGTCATATCAGACACATTGAAAATAGTATGCTTACTCTTTTTTAAATTAATTTACTTGATTTTTTATAATTTATTAGACTATTTAATAACTTGATTTTCACTATTTTTCAATTAAAGTCCGTAGATTGGCAAATATTAGTCAACTTATCCAAGAATGATAGCAGCATTCCAATTGCATTCTCTAAAAAAAATTCAAAAGCATCAGATATTTTAATTTTCCCAAAAAGCTCAAAATATTACAATTACACCACATCAATTCAAAAACTGAACACCAAAAAATGTATAGATTTCACCTTAAAAATCTTGGATTTATACTCCCAGACACCAGAAAATAGATTAGATTTTATACAATTTGATTCTATAATACTAAAGTCTCTTGAAAACATTTGGACCAGAATCGATATATCCAGCTTAGAAGCAGTTTTTTATACGATAATGATAAATTGGGACTTTAGATCTGAAAATGGTACTATTAGCAAAGTCAGATCCAACACTTTTATTCGTTGCTTATATTTGCTAGACTTTATCAGCCGCAAGCATATGTAACACATTCATAATAATTTACAAACTATTCCATTTTAATGAATTTGTATTGATCTGAAATGTTTTATTTATCTTCTCTTTGCTAGATCTAATTTTGCTTTCGACTCTTTAAAGAAATTGGACCTTAAAACTATAGAAAGTGATATCCTTAAAAAGCTTTTAGATTCATATTATGTAATATCTATGCACGTAGCAAGCTACATCAATTCAAAAATTAATAATCCAACCGAGAATCCTCAAATAAAAATATCATTCGAGATATGTAAAGTATTTTCATCAATACTACCTAATATTTGGATGTCAAACACCACGATTTTATCGAAGTATTTTGACCCAAAAAGGAAACCTTTTAGGGTTTCGAAAAAATCTGACTCAATTGAATCCATAAATCGTCTTGGAGTTATAGTAAAAACAGTTAACCAGCTTTTAAGTATTGATCAAAAGAAAAGAATTTTTGATTGTTCAATCATTTTATTTCTACAGATCCATTCACTTGATTTGCTGTTCACACTAAAATCTGGCTATATGTCTAGCTTAAGCAAATTTTTTAATATCGATCAGATTGTATTTGATGCTAGCATTCTGGTTGTAAACCTATCAAACGACAAAAGAGTAACTGAGCGAATATTTTTAAAGCTTTTCAGCTTTATAGTTGATTTTGATGAAAAAAGTGTTAATCTTGCTGAGAATATTAATGATGATTTTGACTTTGTAAACATCTCGGACTTTTCAGAAAATTCGAATTATCAATGTGTTGAAAATCAAAGCAGCAATTATAGAACTAATAATGAGTTCGATTCTGAATCATTTTCATTGAACTCAGCAAACTACTCTTTGATAAGTTTGATGAAATTAGAAGGTCAAAAATATTTCGACTCTCCTACTGATAAACAAAGCAATATATCTTCAGACAACCTATCTAAGTCGGAGATTAAAGCAATAAGGAATAGTTCTTTTGAAAAAGGAGATATTGAAAATCTATATATTTCGAATCCAAATGCATCAGTTGTTGGTAATATCTCTGGTGTAAATAAAATCGCATGGGCTAAAGATCTGTTAATCAGCAGTAAGTTCTATCTTTTTATGGCATTTAAAAATATACATTTTTATCAACATTTTATTAATTCGTATCGGTATGTATTAGTTTCTAAAAATCTAAAAACCCACGAGTCATATAGGAAAAAAGTGCTTATTGACATATTCTTCAGCTATTATAAACTTAATAAAACGGTTTATTTCACTCACAACATTGAAGAAGTTATAGAACTACTACCATCAAAATATTCTATACAAGCGTAAGAGTCTTCGATATTTTTAATTATTTATATAATTCGATTGATTTAGATCAAAAAAGTAGACTAATTAAATACGATTTTTAGCTTATTCAAAATCTTTTTGATGATTTTCAATGAGTGTTCTAAAGTTTTATATTATTTTGTTTAAAGGACTGAGCTTGACTTTATTTCAGGATTGAGGGACAAC
>LSSN01002433.1:0-11260 GCA_001970855.1 Smittium culicis | reverse complement strand
ATCCCTATTTTAAACTCATATTCCCTGTTACTCTGATTCAATATATTTATAATGAGGCCTGGCACCTTTGGCAGTTTCTCTAAAAGGCGTAATTCTCCTCAACAGTATCAACTACATACCTTCAATATCAGTCCTCAGCCTTCTTCAACGCACACTAGCGATGATCCATTAAAACCCAATCGAGAAGAAAACTTCTCTCTTCTCCACAATTTCAACTCCCCTACCCAAAACGCTCCCATTTTCAACGATTCTGTCTCTGATTCAAGGATTTCTTTCGATGATTTCCCCTCATCCGACCCCAACACCCCTTCCATTCCCTCTATGTCCGCTGTCCGTTCTATCAACATCAACGAGCCCGTATCATACCGAAAAAGCTACCCCACAAATATCGTCAAAAACAATAAATATAACTTATTCACTTTCCTCCCGAAAGTCTTGTATGAACAATTCAAATATTTTTTAAACTTATACTTTTTACTTGTCGCCCTCTCCCAATTCATTCCAAAGCTCAAAATTGGATACACAATCACCTATGTTGGCCCCTTAATATTCGTCCTCCTTGTCACCATGCTTCAGGAATTATACGATGATTACCTCCGCAGAATTCGCGACCAAAAAGCAAACTCTCAATGCTACCAAATCTTTAGACCTGAATTCAACTCTGACTTCAAACCCCTCCCCAGCTACAAAATCCTAGTCGGTGATATAATTCAAATTAACAAAAACGACCGAATTCCTGCTGATATCATCCTCCTCAAAACCTCTGAAGAAGGTGGCTCTTGCTTCGTCCGCACTGACCAACTCGATGGTGAAACTGATTGGAAGCATAAAAACGCCGTTTCAGTAACTCAAAATTTCCCTACTGATTACGAATTGCTCAACATATCAGGCCAAGTAAACGGTGATTCTTTATTTTCCATAGTTTAGATAAACATATTAAACTCATAATTGCCTACCCTCGCCACCCACCTGTATTTTTTCCTTAACTCATCCTTTTTCCTTCCCTATTTCTTTTTTTTTTTTTAATAGTTGAACTTCCCCATAAGGATATTTACTCTTTCAGTGGTAACATTTCAATTCAAAACTGTCTCCAATCCAGCCCTGGTAATACTTACTTAAACTCCCAAAGTACCAAAACTATCGGAATTGACATAAATAACACTATTTGGAAAGATTCTACTCTCGCCTCTGGAACCGCCATTGGTTTTGTTATTTACACCGGAAAAGAAACCAGAGCTGAAATGAATACCAGTTTACCTCGTAACAAAGTTGGAATTCTCGACTCTGAAGTTAATTTTCTAACTAAAATACTCTTCTTCGTCACTCTTGTCATATCATTTGCCCTCGTTTTACTTGATGGGTTTAGAGGAAATTGGCCCATTACTATGTTTAGGTTTCTTATCCTCTTCTCATCGATTATCCCCATAGGGTAACCACCTCTTATTTTTTTTTTAACCTGCCCACAATTATCTTTCTTTCTTTTTCTAATCCTTAATCTGATTAATTTTTATGATTATATAAAAAATTTTTAGTTTGAGAGTAAATTTAGATCTGGGAAAAGCATATTATGGCTACCAAATTCAACATGATAAAGATATCCCAGAAACTATTGTAAGAACAAGTTCTATACCTGAAGAGCTAGGCAGACTCGAGTATTTAGTAACTGATAAAACTGGAACATTAACGTGCAACGGTAATTACACCTTACTTTCCTCTCTACATATATTAGCCTGATATTAAATTTATCTTTATATTTTTACAATTTATCGTCCATTTTTATATTACTTTTAAATATTTTTTTTTTACTTTTTAATACTTCATTCATATCTAATGTGCACAAAGTTTCATAATCAATTATCTATATGTGCAATTTTTTTAATACAGAAATGCAAATGATGAGGATCCACTTGGGAAATATATCTTATAGTATCGATACTATGGATGAAGTTTACAACCAACTGAAATCTTATTATGACCTATTTATTTCAAACAACAATAATACAAAGCAAAGAATGCCCAGCGTAAATAAAAATGATGATTTTATCAGTGTTGATTTCAACGGTTTTAGTAAAAATAATCAAAATTTTAGGACGGATCAAATAAAACAAACTTTTAATGTAGTTGAGTGTTTAGCTCTTTGTCACAATGTCACCCCAACTTCTGATTCGTCTGACTCATCCGATTTCTCTTCACAAGAACATTCTTCTGATTTAAATATGACATACTCTGCTTCCTCGCCAGATGAGATTGCAATAGTAGAATGGACAAATAGCGTTGGTCTAACTCTAATCGATCGCTCTAGCGATGGAAGCAAAATCGTACTTGATTTTTTTGGATCTACACTCGAATACCACGTTTTAGACATTATTCCTTTTACCAGCGAGTCAAAACGTATGGGGATCATCATTAGAGATTTACGAACAAATCAAATAAGCTTTATTCAAAAGGGCGCTGATTCAGTTATGCTCAGAATAATTACCTATACTGACTGGGTAGAAGAAGAAGTAAGTAATATGGCCCGTGAAGGGCTTAGGACCCTTATTGTTGGAAAAAAGAACTTGACTGAAGTTGAATATCTTGAATACAAAAAAAAACTTGATCTTGCAAAACAACAAATGCACATGCGAAAAAGCTTAATAAACAAAGTTATCTCTGATTACTTGGAGTTTGACTTGTCTGTTGTATGTGTTACTGGTGTAGAAGATAAGTTACAGCCTGGTGTTCAAAACACTCTTGAACAAATGAGAAATGCAGGATTCAAAACTTGGATGCTTACTGGGGATAAAGTAGAAACTGCGATTTGCATTGCAATTTCGACAAAATTGGTTGAAAAAACATCCAAATTTAAAGTTATCAGCATTTTTACTGACCACCTGGAACTCAAATACGAGCTTGATATGCTCTCAAACTTGACCTACAGCGTGTGCCTTGTTATTGATGGCCAGTCACTACAACTTTGCCTCGACCATTACCCGAATGAATTCATCGAAATTGCAACAAAGCTACAATGTGTAGTTTGTTGCAGGTGCTCACCAACCCAAAAGGGAGAAATTGTTGTGCTAATACAAAACGTTACTAAACGTCGTGTCGTAGCAATAGGCGATGGTGGAAATGATGTTGGCATGATCCAAGTAGCTAACGTTGGAATTGGTCTTATGGGAAAAGAGGGACAGCAAGCTTCATTAGCAAGCGACTTTGCTATTACAAAATTCCACCATATGAGTAAGCTGATTTTATGGCATGGCCGTAATAGCTACAAAAGAAGTTGTACTTTGAGTCAGTTTGTGATCCACAGAGGTCTTATCATCTCCTTCATGCAGTTTGTATTCTCTGTTTTGTTTTATTATGCCCCAATTCCGCTATTTAATGGCGTACTTATTGCTGGATACTCTACTGTTTTTACAATGTTTCCCGTCTTCTTACTGGTCACTGACACCGATATTTCGGCCAGGAATGCAATCATTTATCCAGAGCTATACAGAGATTTAACGAAAGGTCGTTACCTGAACTTGAAAACATTTACAATATGGCTTCTTATTAGCGTATATCAAGGAACAATTATGGTTTACCTAGCCTTGAAATTTTTTGAACTAGAATTCATCAACATTGTTTCGATTCTATTCACTGGCCTTATTCTAAACGAGCTCTTGATGGTTATTATACAACTGCATATTATTACTAAAAATATGGTTCTTGCCCAAATTTTGTCGTTATCAATCTACTTTGCAAGCATGTACTTGCTGCCAAACTTTGATCTTGATTTCATCTTGTCTATGGGATTCGTTGCTCGTGTCGCAATCATCACTGCCATTAGCTCCGTGCCGCTATTCATCCTCAAAATATTCAATAGGATATACCTTCCGCCTAGCTACTCTAAACTCGATTAAACACATGTCTTAGTTTTTTAAATAGTAGTTTTCAATAAATAATCATTTTCTTATATTAAACTCAACTCAACTCAACTTGACACATCTATGTTTTCTTTTTTACTAGTCTTATACCAACTAGAATTATATAAACAGTTCGCAATTATTTTTCATAATTTTTTATATTTTTTTGGATACGTTTGACGCTTTTAACACTTCCACCAAGCTCTAATCATAAATATATTTTTTATAATAATTAATAGTTTTTTATTTTATATAAAAAAAGATCAATAAATGTTAAATTGTACATACGTATTTGCAATTTCCTTTTTTCGCCCTAATCTGTATACAACCTTTTTTCAGTCTTATGTATATATAGCCTTTTTCCTTTTCTTATACCAAGTATGTTTATTAGTATGATAAAGCTGTTTTTGGATAGATGGCAGTTGTCATAATTTGCTATAGAATGCAGAAAGCCATCTTTATGATTAGACAAGTAAATTTGAATTTTTTCATATATGGTATATTATTTGGAGGGGCGAAACTTTTAATAATAAAAATTCGCTTATCATCGTTTTCAGGTTTAATTTTAATCTTAATAATCAATAATAACGAATTGGGTGCTTGATGCAAAAAAAAAAATAGTTTTATCAGATTCACTTTCGCTAAATATATAATCCAAACAAAAGTTTAGTTTAGCTCTGATCCTTCCAAGATTCGCCCATGTTTAATATAAATTTTGCATGTTGGATAGCTTCGGGTTAGGGTATGCATCTGGTAAAAAACATTTTACCAAATGCACAATTTTAGGGAGAAAAAAAATTTTTTTTTTTACTAGCTTGCATATCCCACCTCAAATACACCGAGTTTTAGCTGTATTTTAAATAGCAATATTCCTCATTAACTGTAACTTTTGTCTTATTAACTTATTTTAATCATAGTTTTCATATTTGAAGCACCGTTTCAAACTCCAAATAAAATTTTATTTATCTGATAAAAGTACTTGCTTTTAAACAGCAATAGTTTAAAAATGGCAGCTGAGAAAGAAAAATAAACCTCTTTTCCGTGTCTGAAAGTGTAAACGATTTTTACTCAAAAAACACCAAATTCGCATAAATTTAGTTTAATCTGTCCAAATTGACTAGTTTTGATTATTTTTTATTGAAAAATTTATACAATTGTTACACTTTTTTAAACTACAATTTTTGTATTTAACACATGATATATAATAATAATATTGATCGTTTATATTCATTTCTTCTTTTTTTTTCATGCACCTTAGTTGTTATATTTTTGCATAAATTTCATTACACCCTTTTACGGGCGGTAGAATATTTTTGATCTACCAAATTAAGCCAATTGCGGTCGATTAAAATACTTTAATTTCATGTCTTATTCATTTATTGGTATAGTGTAATTAACAGCAAATAATATATTTGCTTTTATATCATAAACGAATCATAAACTTGATATTTTTAATGATTTTTGTATAGGAAAGAGATATAACTATCACTATTTAATAATTTAAGAAATACATGGCTGTAAATTAAATTCAACCAATATGTTTATATCGATATAATAAATATATATTTAGCATTTTTGCGTTCAACAATCTCAGAAAAAACGAATTTATTGACTCATTTATTATTTATAAGCAAGCATATTATTTCCTTCGATAATACAGTAAACCGATATTTCTTAAGGACTCGGAATTAAAGTATAATGGTCGAATACGGTTGGCATTATATATTCGGAAAGAGTGTATATATACAGCCTTCAGTCACATATTTTTTTAATATAATATAAAATCCAGATTTTCTTATAATAACGTTGATGTAAAGATTTGCCTTCTATAAAAATATGATTTCTAAATATTAACATGATTTAAAAACTCCTGAATATTTTCTGCTATACTAAATTTATATACAATGAGTATATATCTATAATTCACAAAAAAAAAAATTAGTTAATTGATTTACCTACTTATTTTTCATGTTTTTATCAAATTTTTATTCAAGTATGTCATTTTATAAATTGAAATTTGTGGTATGGAAATATATATATAGCTTAAAAAAATGTTACGATCCCCGCATAAGATATAGCGATTCTAAAAACTAATAAACACATAAAATTTTTAAATTTTAAAATTATATAAAACCATTAGGGGGTGGGAGTGTAGATGATACTTTTTCTAAAATAAAAAATTGTGTTTTTCATCGATTTATATTATCCGAAAATATTCTTCTTTTTAATATGCTTTGAATCGTCATTTTGGTCTTTAAAATCATCGTAGCTTGATCTTATCAAAGTTTCATGGTTTAAATTTTCATTATCAATAGTTGGCAGCATTAAATCCATTATATCAGATCTTGATTTACTCGTGAAGGAGTAATCTTGAAAGTACGCCTCTTTCATGATTACATTTTCAGGCACCTTGTATTTTGATATTTCTAGTGATATACGTTGAATCTGTTGCTTCAGATATTGATTTTCTTCAACCAATTGTGATACTGCATAATTCATTTCATCAAGTTTTAATGCGCGATACTCTAGATCTTTTACATACTGTTCTTTTCTTAAACGAAATGCTCGCTGTGCAGCCCTATTTCTCTCTGCTTTTATCGAGTTATAGCTAATAATATGTCTGTGACTTGACGGTGAACGTAGATCTTTTTCAGCATATCTATTGTAATTTAATTTTTTAGATTGAAAATCACATAATAATTTATTACTTGGCTCGTGACGTGTATCACCTGTTAAAAATTTATCGTTGTAGTTTTCATTACTGAAATTGACATCTCTATTGTTAGACATGACATCGTTATTGTAGTTAGATAACCCTTGAATGTGAATGTCTAGATTTCTTCTGGAGCTTTGACCAAGTTCTAAACATTGAAATTTGTTTTCAGGATTATTAATATCACAAAAATCCATTTTTTTTACAATTAAAAATAATATAATTAGTCTCTTGATATTTCAGATTTTAATAATATTTTTGGTATATTATTGTAATAAATTTTATCTTGTAACTATATAATAGCTATTTCTTACACATATTCCCTTTATTTATATAAATTTAAAACGGAAGCAACTACATCTAACCTAAAAAATAAATTGAATTATTCATAAATAACTTCTGAAATACCTGCAAACCGCTATTTCTATTTATATTTTAATTTATTATTTTTCTACATGTATAGATAATTGAATATTCATTGAATGAAATATCAATTATTTTACCTATCGAGAATAAATGTTATAATTGTAGATATGATTACTAATAGAAAAAGAAGGCTTTAGAATGGTTTAAAATAAGAAAATTCCCTTCTTTTACTTCTTTCTTTAAGCATTATTATAATTCACAAAAAGAATTTTATGATTGTTCAAAATAGTACATTTTATCTGTAACGTTGGGTAATGAGGCCTTGTGATTAATTTTTAAGTTAAATTTAAATCTAGAAAACGAACTCCCAACACCTCTAGCTAGTATTTTTGACCTATTAATTGCTCAATAAACATATTTATGCATAAAAATTGAGATTATTCTAGTTTTGATATCTAAAAACGGAATAGTAAAAAAGAAACTTGTTTTATCGAAAACTTATAAGACATGATACATTTTCAAATTTTTTTCTATTTTTGGTAGCAAAATAATTTTTATTCTAGGAATACATAAAAACACATCCAAAAAATATAATACATTTTAGATCGTACACAAAGGTCAAAAATTATAGTTATTGATTTTGATTCTTTATTTTATGCAGAATGTATATTAAATGTACTAATAAAATCTAATTTTATCTTTAAATTCCATAAATTATTCGTATGATCAAGTCAAATTTTCAAAATTCCTATAACACACGCTTAAACTTATACTAAAACATACAATTTTAAAAGAAATTGCTATTTTATTAAATTTGATATTAAAATAACTCTTAGTTTATTTTCTTTATGCTTTTGCTCCAAATATGGTAGTTTCATTACAAAAATATTAAATATTACTAAACATGTATCTAACTATCTTTACCTAAAGATTTAAAACAAATTATGACCAAAACTGGAATTTATCTTCTTTAATAGTGAATTTTTTATTTGTAAAATCTAGATTCCCCAAAACTATTTCGGGAATTTTTATTTTTATTTACTAAGTTATAATTTCAACTATCAGACTATATATTTAACCACTACTTTTTAGAATAAAACCAATTTTAAAAAATATGCCATTAATTATATTAGAAATACACTGCAAAAATAATTGAAGATTAATGCTCTAAAAAATGATATTATAAATATAATGTAAAATTTCAACCCTTCAAAACAATAATATTATTAATTAACATTACATTAAATTTTTAGGCTCAAATAATTAAAATAAATATATCTTTGAATTTTTGGATTTTTGGATCACAATAATTTTACAAAATGAAATTTTCCAACAGTTTCTGTGATATATTTCGATATAAACATATTAAATTATTTTTGATTTTAATTATGTTAAATTTGGTTTGAAAAATTTATTAATTCAAAAAAAAATATAAAAATCAACAAAATTAATTTAAAACTTGGCTATTTATCAAATATAAGCGATTATTAAGGGATTTTTATAAAAATAATAGTAACTGGCAAAAGTTGTGATATAATTAGCGATTTACTTCGATTAACCTAAACAGTATTTATTATTATTATTATTTTATAATGTTTTTTTCATTAAACATACCTGTACTTTAGCTAATAAAGGTTAATATTTTTTGTAATATAAATAAAAGTTTAAATTTTACAATGAAATATTTCCAATAATTTCTTTTACGTAATAATAATTACAAATTGTTGATAAAAACAATTAAAAACTAGCTAAATGAGATAAAATTTTATTTTAATTTCAAAAAAATATCTAACACAACTATTACATTTACATGCTCTAAAAAAATCCTTATTTTTTTCTTTGATGATATTTAATTTTTAATAATTAAAATTAAATCGTTATAAACTATGATATATAAATTGATGAAATTATTCTTAAAAAGAATTTTTTAATTTTCCAACATCATTTTTTCATTTTTAAATATATAAAATCAACTATAAAATAAAACATAATAGTGTTTTAAATCATATTAATTATTTATATAGCGAGAAAAAAATCAGTAATCTTAAGTTGAAGGTAATTTAATGCAAACCGATATTCGATAAAAATTTTTTTTATTGTTATATTGACTAATAATATATCTATCTTGATCTGTTTTCTTATTAAATGTTAGACTAATAAAAATTGTTAATTTTTAATTATTTATTTGAAAAATATAGAGTGGCTCAATAGCTTTATATAATTTAATTTCCATTATTTATAAATATGGTATCTTAATTTTAATTATAATACATTTCGTTTTTAAATTTGATATTTATCTGTCATTCAATTTTCCAAATAGTGTCTAATTATTTTGATAATTATCAAGGAATACTATAAACTTTTGATGTATTAATAATTTTTTAGATTAAAAAAATTTATTAGTGGAGTGTAAAATGATTTTTTAATAAGCTTTTTTTTTTGAAAGAATTGACGGAATAAGGGGATTTTCCTGAATTTGAATAAACATCTGTTAGTTTAAAACTACCAGCTAACAAATACCGTAGGTATATATTGGCGCAGTATGTATATTAGAAGTAAATCCATCATCTCCCTTGAACTTTGACCATATGTGATAGATATTACAAGAGAATAAAAAGCGTTTAGACTCATAATAAGATTTTTTTATCAATTATTTTGTAGATATAAATTTAATTATATGAAAAATAAATCAAATTTTATGATATCTTACTTAACTTTTAATAGTAAGGAGAACTTTTAGTGGTGTAATATCCGGGAAATTCTGGTTTATTAAATAAATTTAGAAATTAATAGCGCAAAAAATAAAAAATTAATAATTCCATAACCTCATATAAATAAAATTTTTGATTTTAATAAACTTGATAAATAATAAAATGTAAAATATTATAGTGTCAAAAATAACAAAGCTTTGAGTTTTTTTTTTAGGGTCAAAAGAATGAGAATTTAATTGCTACTTGTAAACTGAATAATATTTCATAAAAATATTTTATGAAATCCTAATAATTCTCAATTTATAAGAAAAAATAAATAATAAAAATTCTCAATTAAATTAGTATTTTCATTAGATATATTATGTTAAAAATCTATTAAATTTTTTTTACAAGGTGTTTTTGAATATAAACCTTCTATATATAACATATTTTATATAAAATTTATAAAATATAAAATATAAAGTATAAATTATTAATTATATTTAATATTTAGTCATATATATGAATTTTAAATAATGATGAATTAAGAATATAGGTTTTCTTTATATAAAAATAGGCTTTTAATACATTTAATAAAATATTTATTAAATATATTTTTTTGAAAGTAATTATATTGCATATATATTGAACTCCAGATTGAATATAATGCCCTCTTATAAATTATAAATTCTTTCAAGGTTAAAATTTTCGAGCAATAAGTAAAATGTTATTAATAGTGCGAATTAATACGGATTTTCGGCCTCCAATAAAAACCATTTAAAACATCTAGTAATTACTTAATCATGAGGTTTTTTTGGTATAATATATAGATCAAATTTTTGTTTGCATACGAATATAGCTATAATTGGATTATATTTTATTTATTTTGAAATCATAATAAAAAAATATTTTGTGTTATAATTCAAAGTTATTATTTATGTAAATTATATTTTATCAGATTTTCTATTAAATTTAAGTTAAATTATTGATTACTAATTACATAAATACATCCTTATAAAATCTATAAGAAATTATTGGTACCAAAAAAATTTTTCTAGCAGTTTTTTATTTTATGCTAGTTTAATCTTAATATGAATTTCTGTATTTAATTTTATTATTTTTATAGATGTAACTTATATATTATGTAATATTATTTAGAAATTTAGAGCGTGCTTTTTAAAATATCTCAAATACTTAAATTAAATCTCTAGAAATTTTTTTTGAAATTTTCCCTGATTCTTCAGAATAAATTTACATGTATTCTATACAATTAAACAATCCTTAATTTTTATTTTTCGATTTTTCTTGAAATACGTCTATGTATGTGTTAATCATTTATTATTTATTATTTATTATTTATTATTTATTATTTATTATTTATTATTTATTATTTATTATTTATTATTTATTATTTATTATTTATTATTTATTATTTATTATTTATTATTTATTATTTATTATTTATTATTTATTATTTATTATTTATTATTTATTATTTATTATTTATTATTTATTATTTATTATTTATTATTTATTATTTATTATTTATTATTTATTATTTATTATTTATTATTTATTATTTATTATTTATTATTTATTAT
>LSSN01002421.1:0-16239 GCA_001970855.1 Smittium culicis | reverse complement strand
TTACCGTTTTTTTGTTGATTTTGTTGGATTTGTATTTTTTTTGGAGCTTTTTGATTTAAATATTGGGTATCCGACTTGGATTTATCGATTACACTAGTGGAATTAACGTTTGTGCTGGTTAATTCAACTTTATTAGCGTATTCAGGGTCACCCCCCTTAACGATATCACTAAACAGTGATCTAGCACGTTTTACGGGCTTTCTAATGACCATACTTGAGTAAATTGGGGTGTTTTTTTTGCTTTGCTTTTTTATTTTTTATTTTTTTTGTGCAGGCTTTTTTTTGTGTCGCAAATTAGTCGAAATAATCAAATTCGTTAAATTCGGCGATTTGCGTACTTTTTTTTTTTCTCGATTTGGCTAATTAAAACCGTGCACCAAACTTGGGCACTTACAATTTAATTGCAAAAGTTAAACTTTGTCTAAAGAGACCAAACTTGTACCAAAATGTAGCTCTTGGCTAGGTCAACAAAGTTGTATTAATAAGTTAAAGTCGATAGACTACGTGTTCGATGGTTATAGTCAATTTTATTTAGTAAGAGCGTAAAAAAAAGTGAATAGTAGGTAATAAATAAAATTTTTTAGATTCTCTAGTCCTATTGGCTCGCCCAAAAAAAAATTTTCTAAGAGAGAGACTGATTTAGAATCATCAGTTTGGGGAGCAGCTGATACCAGTGGTGCTTCGGAGTTGGAGCTGTTAAAGCTGAATTTTAGCTTCTGATGTTCTCACGTGCATTTTTTTTTCCGAGCTTTGTTGAAATTCAATATTTGAAGCCAAGGAAAGATTTAATTGAATACGTTCCGCTCTTTGGCATAGTCTCTCATATATTATACCGTGAATAAGAATTCCCCATACAACTTTCTAAAATAAATTAGTAAAAGAAATTATTCATGATTTTCAGATACCCACTGATATTCTTTCGGTTAATATTTGAATATAATTTATACCAGAAATTAGTATAGATTTTTTTAGATTTGAATATCTTATAAAAAAAAAACCATAATTTTGTTTATTATTTGGAAATTAATAACCCTTTTGGGTAAAATAGATACAAAAAATATAAAAATTCTAGTTAATATAAATGATGAATAGCTCTATATTAAAATAAATATAAATACTTAGATAACAATTTAAAAATCTAAATGACTATTTTTGTTATAAATTCTAAATACATTAGTCTTGTATGTATAATTTCTTTAGTCATAGTTGACTTTCTTCCACTTGGCAGCGCGTGGGTAGTTGTAGTATTTGCCACCTTTGCGGTACAAGGCGTATCCGTATGGATAACCTTGAGCAAACCAGTAGTTTCTAAAAATCAAATCAGTATTCCAGTAAACTCTGTATGAATAGTCATATCCCCAATATCCTCTATACCAACTATAACAGGTGTAGAGATATTGGAAACGTTGCCCGTAGTAGATGGTTGGTGGATAATACAAGGTTCTGATGAAAGAGTATGGGGATGGGTTGTTGAAGTACCAGTATGTACCATAGTAGTAGTAACCTTGTCTCTTATCCAATGCGGTACTGTTTTCATGTTCTAATCCTTCTTGGAAAGTCTCTTTTTCGAAAATTTCTTGAGTAAGTTTTTCTTGTTGTTCAAGAGTCAAGCCATTATCAGCCTTTGGTGCAGATAATGCTGAAGTAAGGGAAGCAGCAACAAGGAATAGTCCGGTGGATGAGATTTTCATTTTATTAATAAAAGTAGTTTATTTGCAAAATATAGTGTAAAGTTAATTTTATTTTTATTGTGAAAGTTTGTTAATGCACTTGAGATGATATAATTATGTCTCAGAGTGCGAAAGTGAATAATTTTATACCATTTTAAACGAAGGTTATTTAATATATAGATCACTGAATTGAATAGTTGAAAGTTTTTTTATATCTATTATACGTCTTTAATTCTAAAAAATTTAAATAAATATCCATACTTTAATTCAGATAACGTAAAAATTAGAAATTAGAATATAAAATATACTTATTATGATAACATCTATTAATACGATTCATTTTAAAGCGAAAAGTATACTTTTTGATTTTAGATTACTCTATTATATTAAATTATTAAATTATATAAAATTATGTTAATATGTTATTATTTTGTGTTATAGTTACATTGTTACTTGATATGTAAACTCCGCCACCCATAAATTTCATAACTATAAATAGAATCAATAATATATAATATGATTTATGGGAGAATATTCCGAGGAGCGGAACTTATCCTATTAAAAGTTACTTACTAATCATATTTTCTATTATTTTAAAGTTTTTTTCACAAAAGATCATCGAATGGATTATCTGATATAACCAATGGCTTTATCTTATTCGCGTAAACAAATAGAATTTCCAAGAAAAAAACTTCCGTCTCCCTTAAGAATATCCGATATAAACGTATAGCCTCAACAAAATCTTTTTTATACGATTCAAAATATTTTAGAATTATCATGTTGAAATAACATAATATGCATTTTTTATTATAAAGTATTTGAATAGTCAAACTATAAAGCAATGAATAAAATACAATCTCTCGTTATTGCATTTCACTAAACAAAATTAATTATAATAAGAATTTATTGTACTTAATTGCACTTTTGTGATTATTGGTGTACATGCTTACCTTTTAATAGAAATATTTTAAGCGGAGATGTCTTTTTTTTTTTGTCAGGAAAATAAACTTAAAAAAATCTGTTCTAATGCCTTTTTTTTTTTTGATACATCCCGCATCATCATTAATAAAAATTTATTAGGTAATGTAATTTGTCTCTTTTGATCTTGCTTTTTCTTTAAGATAAACCGCATTTAATTTAATCAGTAATACACCTAAAGCTTATTATTTCCTACAAATTAGAGTCCATATAACTTGCAAGTTTAAAAATAGCTCGGATAATTTTTTTAAATATGTAAACAACATTAAAATTGCTATTAACCGGCCGAAAATGATATATCTTATGATTTTTGTATAATAGAGATTTCTTGGGAGAAGCGGGCAAAATTTACTCTAAAAATCTATTCGCTTATTTAATTAGGTAAAGATATTGGTTGTGTTAGATTATTCATTCGACGATAATTTTTAGTAAGATTTAAAAATAAAAATGTGTTGCAAAGTAGGAAAAACTTTATAGGAAAAATTCCGATCCTTGAAATAATCTCCCATATATCGGAGACTCGTTGGGCGAGGGAATTTTTTTTTCCCGTTGGATATATTTTGTTGATTCTAATTAGGTTATTTTATTGGCTACGAATTTACATCCGATTGTTAATTTTATTGATTATGAGCTAAGAGAGAACTTTGATGCAGTTTAGTTTTATTGGCCTGATTATCGATATTTATAAATTCTATTGAAAGATTAGAAATGGCAATTTGATTTTTCTATTAATAAATTTAATTATTGTTTATTATTTGCTAAACGTTTATCTAGAAATTTTTTATCGGATCACTAAATATGAAATTTTATACATATTGACCGATAAAGTGAATCCTTCATAAAGAATCTCCCATATATTCTAATCGAGTTTAAAACCCAATAAATATATGAAGCGACAAATAATCTTAGAAAAAGTTCTGCTACTTTTAACCCTTTCCTGGACAGCATACTGTTTTTGATCTACCAGATATATCCAACTGTGTTCAACTAAAAAAATTAAATCTCGAAACCTTAAGAATTATTGGCCAGTTATATAATGGCAACAAATAAGTAACTAATTTGAAATCATAAACGAATCAATTAATCCATATTTATTTTGTACTCAAGAACCAAATACTTGGGTTATGTGCTTTTATTTCAAGCTTATAAAAAATATTATATACATTTACTAAGCATGTTTAAATGATCTGAAAAAAATTAAAAATTAATAAAAGCAAAAAGCACGTTTAATCCGATTTTTGATACAAATAAAGTGCTTTTATTTAGTAAAATTCTCCAGATGAAAAAATTTTTGCACAAAAGTTGAAATTATGAGAAAGTATATCTCTCGTATTTTTTGCAATAGCATCTATAATCAACCCTTTCCTGTTCAACAATCTTTGAAAAAATAAATTTATTGATTCGTTTATGGTTTATAAGTATACTTATTATTTGCTGCTACTCTACGACTAACCAATAATTCTAAAGGTCTCGGAATTATGATAGTTTTAATGAATCTAATTTCCTAAATTTGGTAAATCAAAAAAGGTCTATGCTCATGAAAGGGTTAAAGCGCCAAATCCCAATTTTTATGAGTTTGACTATTCGGCGTTCATATTAAAAAGAGCTTGAACGCGTGCCTATATCAAGTTTAAGGACTTGGGTATTGCCGAAATATTGGTTGGATTTGATTATGAAACGAGGTGAATATCTAAGAATAGATATATTTCAATCAACAAAGATAACTAATGGGTTTCACTATTGCTGAAAATATGTAACTGCATTACGAAAACAGATGCTGTATAATATGAATATGCTTTAATGTTGTAATCAAGATGCGACATTGTACATAAGAACTTATTTTTGTTATATTACGTGTTCTATAGTATGATATTTACACATTTTAATGTCTATAAATAGCTCTATCTTATAATAAGCCTCTTCAAAAGCTATAAATGCCTATTTTTCAAAAGCCCGTTATTCAATTTTCAATTACGCTATTAGTAAACAAGTAATTTACCCTTAATTTTTTTTCTCTTTCTGAACTAGTTAAATATAATATGGCAAATGCAGGTTAATACCATTTTTATTTCATCGTTATAATTGGTAGCTAAATACTTTTACTTGCAAAAACAAATAAAAAATCTGTATTAAAATCTTCAAAGCCAAGAAATCTTTTATTTAATTTTTTAAAGCTTAGAACGTTTATTTTATGCATTTGAGATGCTCATAACAGCAGATATCGTTTTTTTAGTAGTTTAGCAAGTTATTGCTTCCATAATATCATATACGGTCAATTTCTTTTCTTTTTTTTTTTTTTTTGAAGAAAGGAGATTATTTCATATTCAAAATTTTTATTTGCAAAAAAATGCGACCATGATATAACACTATTGACTATTTTATGATAATTCACTAACCTCGCATAGTCTATTAGACTTTAAGTATACGAGTATAAATATGATGAGTTATAAGAATTTAATGGAAAAAAGTTGTATCCTTTCGATTCGCTCTTCCTTGTATATAATAGAACCTAGCAGGCTAAAAGTATATATATTTCATACATAGATCAGGATCTTCCTTACACAAATTTAGATAAATAATACATAGCAGTGATTTTTTTTTAGTTTTTTTTTTACATTTGCAGAATTATTCGCATTATAAGCATATATATATATTAATCTACTAGAAATAAACTAAATTCATTATTGATATAATTGTTATAAGATAAAAAATATATATTTCGATTATATAGTAACTAGTGAATATGAAACTAGAGATATTAGACTATTATTTTTTTTATATATATATTGTTTATAATATTAGTGCTTAAATCAAGTAATGATTATTTTTTCTGTTTTGCAAGACATTAATAAAGGGTTTAAAAAAAAATAAAAAAACTATAATATCTACATTTATTTCTTAAGGTCTGATGGTAATGAATGTCAAAATAGCACTCATGGGAATAAATATTAATTAAATAGGGTAAATAGGTTTGGACGATTGAAGCGTATTCAATTTCCTTTTATAAATTTACAAAAAAAAAAAATGAGAGAGAGAAAGAGATTAATAGTAAATTTGGTAAAATATAATTTTTTTTTAATTAAATGGAAATGTATGTTGCAAAGAGAGAGAGAAAGAACGAGTTAAAATCTAGTGGCTATAGTCAGTAGGGCTTGGCGGCTCAGAAGATACGTAAGTAGCAGGGAACAGTCCTTGTTCGAGGGGTAGGCCTCTACCAGGATCAACGATACCCATCCACCAAATCTCGTCGCTTTTATCTATAACAAACACACGGTCACCGGCAATAAACCCGAGCTCACCATTTTCTCTTGAACTAAACGTGAATTTTGCATAGTACATTGGGTATATTTTAAGAGAATTTCTGATCGATGCTTGATCGCGGCCAATATTATGGATAATACTGTCTTTTTTATTTTGCGGCAAACCTGCAGGGATATATTTAGTTGCTTCAGATGCATTTGAAATCTCATTGTAAGGAGCTGTAGTTTGTTGGTTAGTATTCTTTAAAAATTCGTGGTTATCTGGCTTATTTACGAGATTATTATTAACTTTAGTGTTTTCAGAAGGCATGCTGAAAAATGGTACCGGAGATTTTGAAATAGTTCTGTTGCCACCATCTTTAACGAATAGACTTTGTTTGGTTTTAGGCTTATAGAATTCTGAATCACTTTCAAATGATGATCTAGGTGAAACATTATCGAAAGATAGGTCATTATTTGTTTCACGTTGATTTGTTACAGGAGCAACTGGCATGGTGTAAGTAATGTTAGGGGCCTGTGTTTCAGGGTGAATAATTTGCGAAGTTTTTGGTTGTGATTCAAGAGGCGCCAAGTTTAAGAAATTTTCATCTTCTTTTTGGTTGGAGGTGGATGGCCTAGTTGGAAGTATAAATGGGGAAGTGACAGAATGAGAAGATGTAGATAAATGCGAAGAGTAACGAGATCCATCATTACTGAGTTGAGGGCTTTTATCAGCCATTAATGCTGGCGAAACATTTCCGTATGCAATACCTGCAGCAGGAGCATGACCAAAAGTTTTCTTTTCAGCGCCAAGCGCAAGGGGTGCAGAGCGAGTTGATGAATTAATTGCGGTTGATTCCCCTCTGTTCTTATAGTAAATATAAATGAGACCAGCAAGTACTGTCAGGAAAACGATAAAGAGAGAAATGGCAAGGGCAATCAAAACTACCCATAACAACTTCATACGATTTCTTTGGTTAACATGGGTCGGTTCCGCAAGAGAAGAAATGGAATTGATAATACCAGGAGAGCCATTAGAGTTAACAGCATATAGATAAGGGACCCAAGATCCATTCAATAAAGCAGCGGAAGAGGCTTTAACTCCGGAGGATAGGATCAAATTTCCAAGGGCAACTACAGTGTAATTAGAGTTTGAACGTGGATTGGAGTTGGAGGTTGGATTAAGGCCAAAAACAGAAATGCTGTTAATTTGAGAAGATGGGTTAAAGTCATCAAGTTTAAGGAAACCAGTGGATTCAGAGCTGCTGTAAATGAAAGATGAGTTTGATGAATTATCATCTCCTAAAAAGTAGAAGGGAGAAGTGCCAGTTTGAGCGATTTGGCGAACAGTACCAGGGAAACTAAGCGAAGTGTTTAAGTCGCGTTTTGTTTTAGATTTAGGATTCAAGTTTGTGCCAGATAAAGATAAGGGGGAAAAAGTATCCGAGTTAAAGTTGTAGACTAAAACAGAACTTGATGAAGTACCATTAACAAACTGGCCACCAATGTACAAATTGTTGTTTGCAATCATTAAAGAGTTAACAACGCCATTTAAAGGCTGAGAGGATAGCGGCGACCAGCGTAATTCGTTAATGTCCCAGGTACAAATAGAGGAACATGTGATGCTACCAGCTTTATCAAAGTTTCCACCTGCAATAACTGTTGAGGTCCCAGGTCTAATAGCAAAAGAGCTTACAAAAGTATCCTGAACTGGGTTTGAACTAGTAGTAGAGAGTTGAGGCAAGGAGCGTTCAAAAGCCTTTTTCTTCATGTCCCAAATAGAAATTCCAGAGAATCCACCAGGATTTGTGTTTTTTTTGCCACCTATAAAAAGGTAAGTGCCAGCACTGGCCAAGGATAGAACTTCGCCATCAACACCATTGCCGAGGCTTTGGAAAGAGTTGTCTTGGAGGTAGGCTACGTTTGAAGAGCCAGATCGGGTGTTGAAAATTCCACCAGCAGCTAAAATTGGGGGCTCATTATCAATGGTTTGTAAAGTAATGGCATTTATTTGTAAAATGCCGTTTTTATTTGGAACTAGACTACCGTTGTAAGAGCCAACACCGGCAAGTTCGGAATTAGGTCTTATCCTTGCGATGCCGCTAGCGGAAATAGCGGCAATGGAGGTGAATTGACCAGCTAAAACAGAATAATCATTATGGGAGTATGCCATAGTTGGACCATTTCCAAGAAGAGGGGGGGACACGAAAAGGCTAGAGGTTTCGTTATAAAGAGCGACACCTTGGGAGGAAGATGGGCTAGATAGGTTAGATGAAGAAAACAGGCCGCCGATAATGATTGTGTTATTGAGAGGGCTATAGGTAGATAAGACATTAACATTGCCGGAAATACCAACAATAGGGGAAAAATCGGAGACAGTAGTGGAGTTTTTGAAGCTTAAAGAGATAAAGTTGGACGAGCGAATAGAGTTGTCGTTGGTAGATGTGAACATACCACCAGCATATAGGGTGTTATTCGTATAAAGGGTGGAGTAGACGTCGCCATTCAGGCCACCATTAGGCAATGGAAGCAATTTGCCATCTTGGTATAGGATGATGTTTTTAGAGGTAGAATTAAAACTTCCGGCAAAGATCATGCCACCGTCATAAGAGGAAATTGAGCGGACGATTGAAGAGTCGGGGAGAGGAGATTTTGTTGTTCCATAAGATGGTTGAACTAAGCTTACCAAAGAGCTATCAGTTCTGATACCAAAAATGCCATTTAGGCCGGTAAAAGATTTGCGGCGAATAAATCTTACGCGTTCAAATACCAGGGTTAAAGTAGATTGTTGCGAGTTGGCAGCTGTTGATGGGTCAAAGGATAATTTTACGCTTGATCTAAATTCAGCGGTTGATTTGGGGATATATCCGCTATATAATAAAACGGCAGTGTTATCAGAGACATTCTGGTTGATTGTAGCATTTAAAACGCCTGAGGGACCAGCGGTGACAGTTAGTTGGACTGATGCGCTGACTCTATTTTGACAGTCATTTATAAGAGTACAACTCGGGATATCGAGGTAAACGTCATAAAATCCAGAGTCGGAGATATAAGGGAAAGCAGAAATGGAGTTTGAGATATCATTAGAGTTTGATTTTGGGTTAATATCAGTTTTGATGAATTGGGTGTTAGTTGCATTGCTACCCAAGATAACCCATTGGCCCGTGGTGTTAATTTCGTTGCTGAGGGAAGTAGTAGCACAAGGGGGAAAGTTTAATTTGGGGTTACCATAAACGACAGCATCACGTTGGTATACTTCTACTTGTTCGAAGCCACCGCCTTGACCGTAGTAGCTAGCAATATTTATTTTGATGCCAGTGACTTCGGTTGGAACGGTGAAGCTAAATTCTTGCCAAACAGAGGAAGATTGGACTAGAGGACATTCGTTAGTGCAAAATTGTTGAAGTTTAGAAACTGGGTCGATGTAAGAGAATTGTATTGCGGTATCATTTTGGTGAGTTTGGACTCTGATGGATTTAGTTCCTCTACCGTCTTGCTGAGCGTTTTTTATTCTTAAAAGGGTAGGCGTGATAGGGTAAACAAAGGTGATATCAAAAAACCCGGGCATGAGGTCGCGCATTAGCCAAGGGATAGTGCTGTTGCTTTTAGGGTCAGTACAAATGGCGTTGTTTGGGTTGGAGTATGGGGCAGTGAGGAAACTATTTCCACCGGCTATTTCAGCAGAAGCGAGATTAACTGGCTGAGAGTTGAGGCTGAAGGTGTTAGAGCCATCGACGGTGCTGTTAAAGATGCCACCGACCCAGATGATGCTGGAGTCTTTATTTGGAGCTAAGGATAATACGTCGCCATCGAGACCTCTCCAAGGGGAAGAATTCCAAAGGCCTTTAGAGAAGTCGTAAGCTAAAAGCTTTCCTTGGTACTCAGCGAAGGAGGATATAGAAGAGGAGGCGAAGGCGGCTTTTGGTTTAGTGAAGTTGCCACCGAGCCAGACAATGCTATTTGCGCTATCACAATAAAGAGAGTTGACGGGACCATTGACACCACCACTAAAGTTGTTAGTTTTGCCTTGGGAGTTGATGGCAAAAACATTTGAGGCGGGTTGGTTGTTAATTGAGGAGAAAAAGCCAGCGAATACATACCAATCAGTGCCGAGATAGTTGATGGAACAACCAGCAGAGATGGATTCATTTTCTAGAGTTTCGATATCTAAGGGTATAGCTTGGTTTCCAGAGAATTGGGCAGCTTTTGAGGTTAGAGGGTTTATATTTTGGGGGGGTACATTGCTAGAAATTCCATCAAAGTTACCAAAGACTATAGCTTGGTTTGTATCGTTAATTTGGAGTTGGTTGTTTGGAGAAGTTTGAGGTAGAGTAAAACGGGAGAATAGAGATAAAAATAGAAATAATGAAAGGTAGGGGGGATATAGATGAAGGTTCATGGTGGAGAGCATTAATGAGTCATTAGGATAGATTACAAAGGGATAAATATATTATTATTAGTATTGTAAAATAGGAATCTTTCTTCTTTTTCTTTCTTGTGGAGGAGTTCGTTTTAAATTCGATCTAAATGGTGTGAAAGTGATATGAGGAATGATAATTATAGTAGCATTAAATAAGTTAATAAATAGTAAGAAGTGAGGTATGTTAAAGTGAGAAAATGGTAGGGCGGTACAATTATGAGAGGAGACTTACAATAAAATAGAGATAAACAAACAAGAGGCAGAATGGGGGGAGGTAAAAACGTTATAAATCAAATAAGCGAAGGTGTTGCGGAAATGATAGAAATAAGAGGAGGTATTGATCGAAGAGTAGAGGGTAAGGAGTAGTGAAGGGTGGGTGGGATGGGAGTGATATAGGGACTAGAGAAGAAATAAGAGTGGTTAGGGTGGAAGAGATAGTCGAGTATACTACAGAGATGGGTTTAATGAAAAGAGAGGAGAAAAATAAAGGAAACAAGTAACAATAATATGCGAATTATTTTCAAAAGGTAAAAAATGAGAGCTTAAAATTTATTTGCAAGATTAAGAAAGAGGTAAATATTTATTTAGGAAAAAAGCTGTTGAAAAAAAATTATATTCTTTAATACTTTTTATTTTCCAAGGCCATTACGTAAAAAAAGCGGTCGAAATTTGTAGGACAATAATAAATTTGGCAATTTTTCTAAAATTCAGCAATATAAAATGAACGCGCTTTTTTTTATTTTGAACCATTAATTGAGCAATACTAAGTTTAGCTAAGCTTTGCCTTTCAAGAAGCTAATAAACCAAATCTCTTGCATAGTCCCAAAAACAACTTTATATAAAATGGATGAAAAGGTACTTATACTCCATTCCATATAAAGTGCTAGGAGGGGCTGTATCAGCAAAAGGCGGGGCACGCATGCACTGGATACACTAAGCTATGAAAGTATGCAAGGGCTAAGGTCTGACTTATTCTGGGTATTCTCCACAATTAAAGTAGTCATAGCAATACGAAACAGACAGTTTCTGAGATATTGCAGCTCTATGTTTGGCTGTGCACAAGTGTTTCAGGCTTAATTACATGAATAATGCTAGCAACCATACTTGGAGTGTTATTGATTTTATTCTCACGTTGTGTAAATTGGGAGTTTTTAAGGTAGCAATATTACCCGCCTTGGAAAATGTGTAATATGAAATACTACGATCGAGCGCCATTAAGTGTTTTCCCGCTACCGCGATTCCTCCAAACTCAGCAAGCTGGAAGAGCTTAATAAGTCTATACATTCCACATTGATAAAATACAAGGCTAAACACAATGGCTCACCTTGCATATGGCGATAGTATATTACTAGCACACTTTTTGGGTGAATGCATTCGTCTTGTAAGCTATATTATGGCACAGTTACATATAGTAAATAATTTAACGAACACAAACGCTAAAGCTTGCAGATATTACGCCCATTACTACACACTCTCACGCAGAGCACATTTCTCGTATAATGCGCGCATTAGTTTAGCTCTGATATAGTTTAATATTGTATAGTTCATAGCTGATATGGTTTAATATCGGATAGTTTAGTGCTGATATGGTTAAGCGCAGGAATAGTCTGCTAGTGGAGTTTCACCAGAAACTTATATCATTTGCGCGTTTGAGACAATTCCCATGAATTTCGTCCAATTATTAGCACCTGCCCATAAACCCAATAACTGCTCGCAATCATAATTGACCAAAAATGAATATCTAACCATTGGCCACTATATGGACTGAAACAATGACTCGTTTGATTATTGGCCTTAATCAATCAGAAAGAAATTTCCAATAGGCGGCAAGTATAAATTAATACATGCGCTTTTTTAATGAGCAGCAAGTGGAACAATCGAAGTATGTAAACCCAACGCATTTAGCAATCTCAGTTCTTGGACCCTTTTAGTCCACTTATAGCCGCATTCAATCTACGTCTTTTCGCCTCGCCCAATCCCTGCGAGCTGATACCTTATTGCGATCCAAATCCCCAACCAATAATCTCATCTTTAGGTCAAATCAGTTTTAATCAAAATACTGATAATATTATACGAGTATATTAGTGGCTATCATACAGAAAGTACAATTCATTCGTTTAGGCAGACACGGAGAATTACACGCATATCTGATTGGCATTGCATTTTGTCTATTGGCTCAATCACAGAATACTATTTGTAAAAGATAGCAGTATCAATCATGATCAATCAGAAATTAAGTACTTCAGCCCTATTTATAGATCTCTAAACTCTGCAGCTAACCAATAACTCTGCGATTACTCAAAGTCTCGTGCTTCTCTATTCAGCTGTCTGTACATAGCCCATTCCTAAAACATAAACACTACTAAACCTATAAACATAAACACTAATAAACCTATAAACATAAACACTGCTAAACCTATAGATATCTGAATAAGTCCATCAACAATTAGCCTCTCATCCCAAATATCTAACCAAAAGTAAATAGTAAAATGTGGCTCAACTCTTCAGGTGATTCATACCCATCTAATACACAATCACCACTCTCTCATCCACAATAATCCCTTCTGCATCAGTCAAACACTCTCTCCCATTACCTCCCATAATAATTTTAAAATTTTGTTAAATATGTATGAAATAGCTGTTTACTATCATATTTTTTACCCATCTACAACAAACTTACAATACAACTTTTAAATTCTAGAAGCTGCATATTTCTTAAACTACATTCTATAAACTTGATTTGTCGAACTCGTTCATATTTGCTATAGAAAATACTAAATTGTATCCAAATTATAATAACAATTCCAACTAATAATATTATACTTTTAATAAACAAGTATTTCCAAGTAATCATATGTATACTCCTAAATAATATCGATACTATTTATTATAGCTGTTATTATCTACCAATAAAAAAACTCTTAGTCTTGCACTATACAACAAAATCATCTAGTAAAAAAAATTTTTAATCTTATCGGAACTTTGCGTAATTTCTACCAATCAATATTTAACCCAAAATAAAATTTATGAAAATTCCAAATAGAATTCTTTAAAATATTCCACTTTCAATAATCCAAAAAAAAAAAAAAATATCTTGCCATTTTTTCATCAATTTTTGAATTTTGATTTTTTTCTAGACCCCCAACCACTCACTATAAAATATTTCAATAATTAAATTGAATTTTTAAAAGTGTACACAGATTACCTGGACCCTAAGTTATTGTCTATTATTAGATATTTATTATCCTTGAACCAATGCCCAGTGGGTATGGAGCTGCTAGAGCCGCGGAGGGGGGTCGGTTGAAAAATTATTTTTTTAATATTTTTTTAACTTTTTAAATATTTTTTTATAGTTTTTTTTATACTTTACAAATTTGCTTAATAAACTCTCCGAGACAAAAAAAACAAAAAAAAATAGATATTTATTATAATATTCAAATAAAATAAATTATTTTTTATTCTGGAAAACACTCTTTAATGAATCTAAATACATTTTTCATAAAATAAGTCTCTTCCTTTTTCAAAATTATTACACATCCAGTACAATATTTAATATTATTACATTAAATTTCCTTTATAAGTGTAATTCTCGTTAATTTTAAAGATTATAATATCTCTGCATTTTTATAGATTAAACAAATTACTCTGTAAAATTTAATTTTATCTTTTTCTAAATTTTTAATTATAATAAATACCTCCTAAATCTATCAAATTTTCATAATAAATCCTACAATAATATTAAATCTAAAAGTTGGTTCAAAATCAAAGTACAAATTTTAGTAAACCAAAACTAATTAGATATTGTAATATCCTAATATTTTACTTACCTAATATAGTATTCAAATGATTTTATCTGACCTAAATGAATATTCATGATTTTAATTTATCTCATTTTTAATATTATCAGTTCAATAGCTATTTCCCATTTTCATCGCTTTGAAGATATAAAAATACCACTCCTATTTAATAAATAATATATCTACAATAAAATATCTATTAAAATTCCTTATACTGAAATTTATTTACTTTATTCTGTCTCAATCATTCTTGTAAGAAAATATACTTAAAAAATAAATTTTGCATTAAATATATAATATTTAAACAGTACCCAACTTTATTTTTTACCATACAGCCTACAATAAATTCTATCAAAATCTAAAATTTTCATATAAAGCGATCCAATTTGCAAAAATCAAAATTTTATTTTAAAGTGTTGTAAATGTATATTTATCAAAAATAAAAAAAATTTTAAACTGTCATGGTTAAAGTTTTTATAACTTGTAAAACACTATTAAATTATTATGTTTGTTATACATTTCTTGTTATAAGTATCATCATAAATTTATATCATAAATTTAATTTCCAATAAAGCCTTTAAAAATTCAGTCCGTTTCTATTTTTAGTAACATTTCCCTATATTATTGCTTTCATTTTTTTACTATTTTGTTTCGATTTTTGATATTTTCAATCAATATAGCCAATAATTTATCATACCTAATCTGTGTAATTAACAATAGTATGTTTAACATTTATAAAATATATAAATTACCATATCTTCCTATCAAAATACATTACTAAAATACGAGTCACGCCATATAAAATTATAGTTGATATCGCTTTCTCAAAAATTTCATATTAGAATTTATCTCTAATTGTAACAAATATAATTTCTAAATAATTAATATATCTAATAAAAACACAATTAACTTTAAAGAAAAAACTTATAAATTCGAACTAATATAATCTGCTTGTATAATTTTTGTTTCAAAATAAACCACTTCAAATTTCTATTTTTTTCATGAGTAATTACATTTAAAAAAATAACAAAATGTTTGCGACAGTTATTATTGCATCATATTCTAACTGTGTAACAGCAAATAAATTGCAGAATAAAAACTAAATAGATTTTTTTTAGGGTATGAATATCTTACTAACATAATACTAGAGAGTTAATCAAAATTCAAATATCTTGAAAAATTGTCTTTTAAGATTATAATTGATTCTAAGAATATAAATCCTATAAACTCTTATAAAAACATTTTTTTTCATCCAAAATAAACATTACATATATAAATAAAACCTTCAATAACTATTTTAACCGCCTTTTTTATACTGTTAATAAAATATTTAGGAGAAAAATAAGGATATTTACGTGAGGTATACTACTGAAAATTATTTGAAAATTATTTAAATGAAAACTCGTATAGTGACTTAAATTTATAAATAAATAATAGATCTTGTGAATTTTAACTGGTTTTAATATTGTTTTTAAAAAAACAACAACAGATTTAACTGATTAATTAAAAATATTTTATAATTATTTATTTAATGCATAAATATGCTTAGGTGTGTAGATACTATACTTATTTTTATTAATCTCCTTAAATTATTATCATTAATATTGCTTGAAAATAAAAAAATTTTTTATTTTTTTCTAATCTTATCTTTTAAATTATTTCTGTCTTTTTTTTTAATTAATTCAAAATACGCCATTTTTTTCATTACATCTTTTATAATCTGGAATTTTATATCTAAATAATATTCTCGCATTTTACTTATTAATACAAGTTAATCCTATTAGTTAACTTCAATATTGTATTTACATATTATATAACCCGAAAATTCATTAATACGACAGTATTCGGAGTAAATTGTTTGAATTTTCATTTCATATTATATTATATTATATTATATTATATTATATTATATTATATTATATTATATTATATTATATTATATTATATTATATTATATTATATTATATTATATTATATTATATTATATTATATTATATTATATTATATTATATTATATTATATTATATTATATTATATTATATTATATTATATTATATTATATTATATTATATTATATTATATTATATTATATTATATTATATTATATTATATTATATTATATTATATTATATTAT
>LSSN01002417.1:0-14796 GCA_001970855.1 Smittium culicis | reverse complement strand
ATTAAACTGCAACAAAGTGCTCTCTTCGTTCAGAATCCCCCATTTTAAGTGTGATAAGTTAGTTTCCCAAAGGTTGCACTTTTTACAAATATTACTACCATTTTTAGATTTTTATTCGTATATAGAAATTAAATGTTTGTGATCAGATATAACTCCAGTATTGGTAGATATGCTTTTAAATTTATTTAATTGACTTTTAGAAATTAGTATGTGGTATAACTCTGCCATAAGTTTCCAGCTATGAGATATCCAGGTAAACATATTTTGATTTCACTTAAGAAGGAATTTTAGGTATATTAAGTCTAGTTTTTTTATTTCCTTTTCTATAAGATGAAATTCATTCGATTTATTTTTTAGAGGTATTCTATCTTGAAAATTATCTCTGAAAAGGTTAAAGTCTCCAAGAAATACCATATTTTTTATTTTTGTGAAAATATTTTTGATATTTTCGTAAAATACTCTTCTGAGTATAGGTGTTGCAGGTGAGTACAAATTTAAAATATCCATTTTTTCTTTGTAAATATTATTTTTAATTTTTGCTTCAATTATCCTACCACTTTTTGGCATACAATATTCAATTAATTTAAAGGTTATATTTTTGATTAAAATAGCTACGTGATATGTCCAAATCGATTCCAGTGGCTAGAAAATTGCTCATTTTTGGAGTTTATTTTCATTAAAATATGTTTCTTGTAGATATATTATGTCTGAATTTGAGTTCTTTAGCGACTTATAACTAATTTCTCTTTTTTTATTATTTACTGTTCCTTGGGCGTTCCAAGCTGTAAATTTTAAATTCTTACAAGCTAAATTAGGCCGTAATTCATACTTAATCATATTTACTTTGCTTTAATTTATGTGATTTATGTTACTCCAGACTTAGGTAGATCTATTTCCTATTGGGTTATATTATTCATGGGTGTTAGTTTTGGAATTTTGACTATTCAGAATTGCCATTAAATTTGGCTTCATTTTATCAAGATCCATATTTTCTCTGAACTTCGAATTAGCACATTTTTCAACATTGTGTTTTTCAAATAAAGAAAAATTTTAATCAGAGAAAAAAAAAATTTATTGTTAGTATTTTTACTTTATGAAGGGCTATTCTCATTTGGTGAGCCAGTATTTGAGACAACCTTTTCCTTAGATACATGTGTTCCGATTAAAACCATTTCTTCTTTATTTAAATTTTTACTGATATCAGCGGCAGGTATACTTATATTGTTATCCACTCCATTGATACGCTATTATTTAAATTCAAAAAAAAAATAAATAAATTGCATTTTTTTATACCCAATTTATTCTACAATATTAATAAAACCTTCTTGTGACACAAATGATCATGGTATTAGCACTCTTAAAAATAAAATAAAAATTTATCCCACCCAGACAAAATTATTTATAAATACATACACGCACCAGAAAATATAATTTTGAAATTTCTTTACTATGACGACTTATGAATAATCATTGTATATATTGAATTTAAGGAAATCATTTTTAATACTACCAGTACCTGCGTTGGAATTACAACTACAAGAAAATAATAAAATCTTAATTTAGAGATATTATGAAAAAATTAAATTAAATTAATTCTGCCACTTAATTAAAGTAATAATTGTTCAAAAACATTTAATATGCATGTTTAAGATATTTTTTGTAACTTGGTTTCCCATAATCTGGGTTTTTTTTAGTATAGGAAACGCGATTTTTGACGCTAATAAACTTTATACCTTTTCATAAATGATAATCATAAAATATCTATAGTATAATAAAAGCTAATCAATACGAATAAATTCAAAGAAATAAGTATACTCAAAATTAGATACTCAAATATCATGAAAATAACAATCCCGAATACTCTTGCGATAAAAAAGAATTTATAAATAGCTCCATACCAATAAATACCGCTCAAGGATATAATATCATAAAATCAGAATATATAAAAAGATTAATCAATTAAAAAAACCTATTTATATAAAATTTTGAAAGAAAAATAAACATTAGTAAATTGAATATTGAATGTGATATTTATACGTCAAGTCATGTTTTATGTATTATAATTAAATAATATCTAAGAGATTAAAGCTAGATTAATAGGACAATGAATTCAATTATTTTAATTATTTACTATGGTAAGAATATTTATGAATATTTATTCTTTTTATAAAACATTTTTTCTATGCAAAAATATATATATTATTCAAACAAATGTTTTATAAATTCATGTGGTTTACTCATAAGATTTATTTTTAATATTAAGACCTGTATATTAATTAAAAACAAATCAGCTTGATTGAAATAGTTTGATTAAAAAACTTTTTTCTAATTTTACTTTTATTATACAGAAAATTATACATAAAATTGCTAATTTATAAAATTTGAAATCAAAGTTAACCTTTAATAAATTAAATGAATATTTTTTGAAAATATGATAATTATATAATTTTCTTATACAAGTATAATACAAAACTAGAAAACACGAAACTGAGATATAAATTAGCTCAATAAAAAAAATCAATTCTATATTTGTAATAGTGAATTTATTTATTTATACATTTTTCGAATAGTATTTGATTTATGTGATCCTTACTTTGTATTTCAGGGTAAAATTTACTGAAAAAATTTATCCTTATTATTCGATATGCTCTAATTAATAAATAAGCTTTGAAAAAATATACTTACCAATTCAGAATTAATTTTTCATATTAATTTATTTGGATTTTTTGATTATATAAAAGCCAAATTTCTCATAATACTGAAGCTATAACTATTTATTAGCTTTTCTTGCTACAAATTTAAGTAAAAAAATATAAATTTAAAAATAATCCCTCTTTCTTGGTTTCCATTACAATTCTTAATGCAACCTATAATATAAATCTTATTAAACACAATGTAACATTTTATTAATAGTATAGTATGACAGGTTTTCACTCAGTTCAAATTGTACATCAGAAAACAATTATTTTGCGGTTTTTTATTCAATTAAATCATAAATTAAATTCGTTAATTATATTTTAAGCAAATGTAATTATAAAAAAAAAATTAGGTGATATCGGAATATTATGGCTTTAAATTCACAAGGGGGAAATTTTGCTCGATGTTTTTGATACCTGTAATATGTGGGAAAAAACTTTCGTAAAAAAATTTATACACTATGCATATTTCCACTCATAGGGACTATTATTAGATATAAACTCTTAAGTTATTAGGAGATAAATCGATTTTATCCTGTCTCTGAGCAAATATTGTGTTTTTGCAATTAAGAAATTTGATTAAAAAAAATTATTTGTGTGTTTATATCATACAAATAGGATAATTAGAAGAAAATAAAATATTCTTTCAAAAAAAAAGTTCTTGAGCAAAACTTACTGAATCGAGGCAATTATAGGTCTAGGAGTCGGTGTTGATGTACTAGAGCTTACCGAGATTCGTTCCAATTGACAAATTTCACTTTGAAAAAAAATAAATGACAGTAAATAATACGTTAATAATTAAAAACATAACCCTGATAGAGAAAAAAACTAGCTTTTTTTTTTTATAATAATCTATTTTTTATTATTTTCATGTCTTATATTATTTAATATATACGCTATTCCTAGTTTGATACCAGATCAACTTTATCAAATTAAAGTTAGTCATTTTTTCCTGCTTACAATATAAAATATAATATGTAATAATTTAATAAAATCTCTGTTAATAACAATTTATTAGTTCGATTAATATCTATTCCAAAAAAACCATATCTCTCCTCTTTTCTATCAAAGCTGTAACTATTTATACACTTTTCTATCTATCTCATTTCAGCTTCATTCATTCTTTTACAAATGAAATTGTTTATGATAGTATTAGTTCCATATGACTTGTTTTCCCTCGGGTCATATGATATATTAGAAAACGATTTTTTAATGATATTTTCTTAAATATAATCATATGATGAAAAAATAAAGAAATAGATTATAAAACAAAAAAGATTAAATTGTGATAATAATAATAAACACGTTAGGCATCGGGAGTAATAGGGTTGTAAAACCACAGGGTAAAAATTCGCCCATTATCGGAGATGTTTTATTTTATACGACATAGCTGTAGTGTCTTTTTTTGTCCTTTACCAAGTGCTATGTAGCGATATTTATTTAATATCTTTTATTATGTTTTAATAATATATTTTTTATTCCAAATCCAATGTCTCGTTCATTGAATTCAAACATAGACCCTTTTTATAATGCAATCGGCTCTGTAATTAGGAAAAAAAATAGAGAAAATAATATTTAGTAATATAAAAAATAATATAAGTGCTGCAATTTTTTGTCTTCCTTGGACAATTTCTAGGCGTTTCAAAAGCTCGGAATACTATAGAATGTCTAGGCAGTTCAAATTTTTGGCAGCTCAAAATCTTGACAGCTGTTTGTAATGGTTACTGTATGAAAAACCGCATGGGAAAGAATTCTACAGTAACTAATATAATTTTATAGAACATAGCCTAGTCAGTATTTCCGATTGGTTAAGGAGATAGACTTGAAATCTATTGGGCTATTCAGGAAGATGCCAAGTGCTACTCGTCATATAGCTTCCATGGCGCAATTGGTTAGCGCGTCTGACTGTTAATCAGGAGGTTCCTAGTTCAAGCCTAGGTGGGAGCGGTTTGGTCCTATGGTCTAACGGTCATGACATTGGACTTTGAATCCAGTAGCCCGAGTTCGACTCTCGGTAGGACCTATTATATGCTCATTTTTTGTATTTTGTTAAGTTATTTCATATATTAGAATTGAGATTTTGATAATTGCTGGGAATTTGATGATTATATTCCATTAATTATCCAACCTGTCGTATGCGCGGGGATCTCAGTGCCCGCCATGATAGGGTGGAGGTGAGGTGCTAGGGTCGTTAGTCACAAAGAATTTAAAATGTTTATAAAGGTGTTATGATATGGTTATGGTTTATTTTTCAGAATTGAAACAAAATTCTAAAGATATAAAAATACCTTCTTCCTCCGACTTTATATGTTATTTTCCTATTTCAAATATATGCTATGGTGCACTTCATTTATCACTTTTCAACTATTTGTTTTTCAATAAAACATGAAGTAGGTATATTGTAGAAAACCTGCATATAGAGGACGATATAATGCGAGCTCTTTCTAAAAAGAAAGTAGGCTAGAAAGTCTTTGTATAAAGATACAGGTTTAATTGCCTTCATTAAATAAAAACAAACAACTAATTCACCAACTATATTTGTCGAAAAAGGGAGGTCACCAATAATTATTCTACAAAGAACACCATCAAAGGAAAATGATTATTTTTTCTTCGACTTCCCAAACCACTGTGTTTAAAGGTGTGTAATATATAAATGATAATAGCGAGTTTGAGGGAGGTTGAAAGTACTTAATTCATTTGGTATGTAGTAAGAACAAAAGGGTGGTAAGAGAGAGAGAGATCTATTATTTTAGTGAATTCGAATCCGATTTAACTAATTTGGTTTTCATATTTATTTCTTTCATGGATTTTACTGCCTAAAAATCCCTCCAATGGGATTCATAGGCTCATCCAATGAAACCATAGATGTATCGTTAATCACTGAGATTAAAGATTTACCTATCGTTTGAAATAGGAAATAACCAAAACTTTAATAGGCTCGGGATTCGAACACACGACCTCTCAATTAAGTATATAATTCTGGTTGCTATATTCTCGAATATAAAGGTTGTTTTATTGAAGTGTTTTTTGAATTATTGTTTCTTTTATTTTATAGTTTTATTTAAAAAAGTAAGAGCGAGGAAAACTATATTTGTCTTTGTTTTCATTTTTATAAAATTTGATAATTATAGTAATAAAAATAATATTAATAAATTAAAAGCTAATTGGCTAATCAAATAGTTTAATTATCAAAAAACATAGGAGGAGAAAAAGATAATTTAATTATATTATCAACCCTTTTATTGGCTAATTAAAACTTTTGCATTATTCATGCAACATTGTGTATATACCACTGTACCGCCGGGACATATATCTTCATAAAAATAACTAAACATAAAATAACTATAAAATAACTATAAAATAACTAAAAATCAACGAATTATCATTATAATTCGACAAGCCATAACAAAAGACATCAAAAATTTGCTTGTGATAATTTTGTGAATACGCTTTAAATTTTCGGAATCCTAGGTGCCAAAATCTCTAAGGATTCACGGAAAGTTCTTCCAGGAAACTTAGTAACCCCTGGATGTGTGTTATTCTGTATTAAATAAATTATTATAAATAACAAAAGGTTTTTATAAATTGTTTAAAGAAGTTTATGTCGCTAAGGACCGCTTCTTTTCGAACTTTCTTGGTCGTCCACGCGGTCCTATCCCTTAAGAACTTCGTATAACTCATTTTTTATACTACGGTTCACAAGTATAATTAAATATTTCTTTACTAAAAAAAATTAATAGTGTAATGTAAACTTTATTAATAAACTACTAGAGTATAAAATATTAAATAGCTTTATGATTCTCTATGGAATCAAGCCTGTTTTTTATTGTTCTATCGTGGATTCGAATATTTATATTCTAATCCAATTTAATGACTATTTTTTTTTGTCATAATTTATAAAAATATATTTTACTGCCGGCAAAATTTTATTTACCGAAATTTAGGGGGATGTGAAGCGTTGGATATTGTCTTTCATGTATGAAAAAGTCTTTCTAAAAACCAAATAATTATAATATCGCCACGGCGAAGAAGCTCCTAATATGAGGGGCATGAAAGGGTAGAGCAGAGTTGAGCTCCTATATTCTTTGGATAGGGATGGAAGTGAAGATGGCCTGGGGTAGCGCAAGCTACCTGTCTAGTAACACTATCTTCCATCTCACGCAAGGTATATTCGGACCAACCATGTTCAAGTTGGCTGAGTAAGTAGAAGAAGCAGTAGAGCAGATCGGGGAGTCGCCTGCATGCAGTAAAAGGCCTGATGAGTGAAGCTGACCAATCCATGAGCGACGACGCTAGGCCCTGAAGTGCTTGTGTATAGCTAAGGTGTCCATTATTTGTAAACGTATATTATTATTATTATTGGTTAAATGGTTTTATTCGTATACAAATAAGATTTAAATACAACCATCAGTTGATCTGGAAAACTATAAGTGGCCGCCATTTGAGTGAGAAAATAATACCCTCAATATAAACTGACCCTACATGTTACCACCAAGAATTAAACAACAAGACGGATAAAATAACACGTAATTACTGTAGCCTGATCAGACCCCTACAACTCCAAGTAAAGAAAATATTTTCTAATCATTAGTTTACATTATTATCATTTTAATTATATTATATTATTTTAATTATATTATTTTAATTATATTATATTATTTTAATTATATTATTTTAATTATATTATATTATTTTAATTATATTATATTATTTTAATTATATTATATTATTTTTAATCCAACTATAAAAGGTCTGGTGCCTAACCAGAACATGGGGATCTCTCTACCTTTTTGATAAGATTTTAGGATGCTAAAAATCACTGCTTATATACGCCGCTACTCACCCTAAATAAATTTTTACATGAGCTCTTACACTAAGACTCTGATCATATAGCTTCATACAAATACACTTGCAAATATTCATATTAAATTTCCTTTATATTTCACCTACTAGAATAGCAGTGCTTACTAGTCCTTCCCACCAACTATATTGGAACTATGTACCTAACAAACACACGCTCATCTGGCCATCACAACACTGAAGAATGAAACTTAAAATTTCCATCCTTCTCACACCCCCTCCCCGCCTGGGTCGCGATACGAAGAATAATACAAAAATCAGACCTTCCCACTCCCCTCTACTTCCATGCGCTCTGATGGATAGGGGAAGTACATCCCAAGATGGCAGCTTCCCGAAAATATATTATCTGGAATTTAAGGAATCGTTTAGTAATAAAGGATTTCATAATTATCATAATAAAGAATGTAACAATTGTAATATTTTTATTTAAAATTGTAAGTGAAATATAAAATAGTTTTTATTTATGTAAATTGCGCTGTTACATAATTATTTTATGTATTGGATAAATTTGAAAAACGTTTACTAAATAATTTAAACAATTATATAATTGTTCAATTTATAATAGCCGTATATTTCCCATTGTCAAATATCATTATAGTTTCTTAGACTGAAGAACACAACACAATTTCATTCTTAATAAAATATGGACAATTACTAAACCACTCAGTGAACATTACACTTTATGTAATTGTTGTTGGCCAACAATTACATAAAATAACCTTACTCTATAAATACTAATTAATATTTTCTATTTTACTATAAATCAAAAGATTTTTACCAAAGTGGGGTTTTTTTATCTTTTGGTTATCACTTACAAATAATTTATCATTTATAACCTTTTACATTTGTAAAAGATTATTCTTTTACTTCTAAATAAAATTATCAAATAACTAATTAACTCTTTTTATATCTAAAGAGACTTTTTAACCCATCAATAATAATGGGAAATCACAATAATAGCTCATCGAAAAAAAAATTGAAATAACATCTATAAACTCAGTTAGCCCTAAATAATATAATATGCATTTTAAAAAGATAAGCACATAATTTATGTACCACATAAATAGCAGGGTTATTCAATTTTTTATTATTTTGTAATATATGGGATATTTTTTGTTTAGGCGGAATTATTTTTCTTAAAGGCTATATTTTGTAGTGCGAATTTGATAAAAGTATTGGTTGTTATAGATAATTCATTTGGTATTAATTTTTTTACATATTTAAAATTAAAAGAATAGCCCTTAGGTAGGAAATTTTAAATAGAAAAAGTCATTTTCCTTCGAATAATCTCATATAAATTAATTTTTTACTACAATATAAAAGAACAAAGTATAATATTTTTTATAGTGGTAAAATGTACCTTAAATAAATTTGATCATAATTTTGAATAAAATTTGATTGTTCACTAATAGAATAGAAATAATATGATCATTTTATTTTCGTTTAATTTTTGATTTTACTTTTAATTATATGTAATCCTTTTTTTTCGTTAAAAATAATAGGTGAAAATTATTTTTATAGAATTTATTTTAAAAAAAAAATTAATTCAAGGCCCTGAGCTATCACAAAATTTTGCATAAGTTTATTCTATTGGAAATAGCATTTCAAAATCTTGAGCATAGTTATCTGAGCTGAAAAGAGTTTTGAAAATTTTTACACGGTTTGGCAGTTTAATTTGTAAAAATCTGAGTTCATAAATGATATCCCATATTACAGAAACCACATTGTACTAATTAAATATATGTATTTTGATCGCATACATACTTAAATTAGAGTGAAAAATAATTTATTATCTAATTACGAAAAAAAAATCTTGATTGTTCTTAATATTTTCATTATTTTCTAAATTATATTAGATATAAACTGGATCCATTTAATTTATTATTAGAAAATTTTTTTTATACATCTAGATATTTTTAGAATTTTTAAATAAAATAGTTTTATTATTTTATGAATACCATAAAAATAAAATATAATATCATAATAAATTATTTTCAAAATAAAGCATTTTAAAACTTTAGTTTTATATATATAATAAGACTATTGATCCATGTTAGTTATTTGAAATCAGTATTATCAATTTAATATCACTTTTTTATGGTTTCAAGTCAATCAATTTTAAGGGAAACTTGATAAATAAAGTGATAAAGCTCATATATGCTATCAAGGTATTTATATAAATATTTGATTTTTTTTAAAAACAATTACGACTCGGGATTTTTTTATGCTTTTTTATTATTATAAATCACGATTAAAAAAAATACTAAAATATGTTTCATTAAGAATTATGTTTTCTCATTATACACATTGGCTTAGATTCTCAAGTTTGAGGAGTTAAGCCTTTTAATTTTTGTACTCCGTTATCCTATGATTTTAATTTTTTTTCGAAATAAATCCAATCATATTCCAGATACTTATTTCAAGATTTATTAATTATTGATATGCATTTTTTATTTAGGCAAAATATTTGTCGTAGTAAAATCCTAATAGCCAATGATATCAATTTAGTAATTATTTGAAAGAGATAATATTTTGATGTTTTTACTCTCTTTGAACAAAGAAAATCCAAGATTCTCATTATACAAAGAGTTTTTTTTTCAACAGCAAAATACCAACTTTTTTAAATCTATGCGATCTTTATAGCCGAGATATTCTTTACTCTATTATTACCAAATTACTCTATTAAAACTTAGCTTTATCATTATTTTACTCTATTTAACTTTATTCCTTACTAAAAGTAAGAAAGGTATTATCACGAAAAAAAAGATATAAAAACCTCTTCAAAAACACCTTTATTACATTACCCAAAATTTTATAAGAAAATAATACCTAACAAATAAAATTCTCTTTAAAAGACCAAAATAAAACAAAAACGCAAATACATATATTAACTATTTAAACCTTTATAGTGCCGCACCAGGTTAAAATCGGCGACATATTAAAAATAATTTCATTTTTGGTTTTTTTTAACACTTATTCAATTAAATTGCATTTTAAAGTATGCATCATAAATATTTTTTTATAAGTGTTTTTTTATGCATAGATGAATATATATTATAGAATAACATTGATATATTTAAATGAGATTTTTATGCGTCCCTTAATTTAAGACCGCTTACTTACTGTTTCTGTTTTATTTTTTTTCTTTCTAATTTTTATTGTAACAATCTTTTTATAATAATTTTAATTCAATATTAATTTTGTGTTTTTATATATTTTATTTATTTTTTGTGATCCTTTTTTAAGATAATGTTAATTTTAAAGCAATAAAGGCTACTTTTATACCTTTATTACTCAAACTTTGTGTTTTAGTATTCTTTATTAACTATAATGGCTAGTAGTATAATATTTAAATAAAATGAAAAAAATAAGACTTATACTTAAAAAATATTTATGAAAAAGTAATAAAATTAAATCCACAATTATTTGTATTTGTGATTATATACATTTGAATATATGTTTACTCACATTGATTGTGTGTTTGAATTTGCTCTTACATTTGCATTTATATTTATATTTATATTATATAATAGTACATGTATTACTTATTTCATAACAAGATAAATTTTTTTACATTTTTTATTTAGGAGATTATAGGACTGCCTGAATTTATTTTTCAAATAATATTATTTTATAACTTTTTTATCCCAACTATTTTAATTTCATTTAATTATTCTGTTAATACAATATACATAATTTTTATCCATTTTAAATTAATAATTCTTAGCGTTAATATAGATTTTTAATAAAATATCTCTAAAAAATTTATTTTTATTGAAAAATAGTCTATTATATTCTAATTATGATTATTATTTATTAACTATTTTCCCTTTTGTATTGAGGTTATTTAATAATAAAAACAACTTTTTTAATTTTCATATTTTGAAAAAAATAAAATTTTTACATATGATTTTACAAGTTTCAAGGTTTATCACTCAATTATTTGATTCTTTGTTTAAGGAATATTATATAAAAATTTTAATAATATTGAACTCTCATTATCATTTTACAAATATCATTTTTTTTATCATAGGGCTTGAATTTATTTTTTACTTTGTATTAAAAAAAAGTCTGTTTATTATATTTACTAAGCGCTGAAGTTTTTTTAAGTCTTTTTATTTAGACTAAAGTATTATCTTTTATTATCTTCAGATAAAATATTGAAATTTATCACGATCAAAAATTGCAGATTAATTTTCACCGCTCTCCTAATCAATTAATTTAATTTTAAGTATATGATTTATATCCCTCAAGTTGATCGAAAAAAAATCTTTTAACTTGCAAATTAATATGTTTTTTTCAAGTCAAATTGATAATTTAATTAATCTTGTTTAATAAATTGGTATTATTAATATTATATAAAGCTAGCTACTCAATTTTATTGACATTAAATGGTTTTTACTTTCAATTTAATGTTTATTTTTACAATATTTAGATATTTTTTATTTGCTGTATATATACTATTGATAAAATGATTTAGTCACTTAATAAATCTATGATATGTTAATATTAGAACACGATATTGTTTTATATCTATTTAATAATTTAATTATAAAAATATAGAATCTCTGAAAAAAAATTAGGTAGGTTCTTTCATTGAGCAGAAATTACATATTTTAATTTTAGCCCGGATAAAAATTTGAGCAGCTATAATTCATATTTATTAGTAAAAAAAAAAATGATATAGTTTTTTACATTAATAAATACGTAGATATTTCAAAAAAAAAAATTTTTTTTTTGCTATAAAATATTTAAAAATAATAGAAAAATAGAAAAATATACGGTAAAATAGTGAAATTATTCTATAATAGTGAAAATAGCTATTTATAGCTCCATATGTTTAACATCTAAAGTATACTATTTATAAGAAATGATTTTTTTTTGTTAATTTTTTTGGAAAATTAGCATCTCAATATTGAAATAAATGAATTAATTGATCTACAATAATTATTCAAAAAAATAATAAACTGGGGAATTTTAGTGTTCAAGAGAGAAAAAAATGTTATTTCACCAGTATAAAAACAATTTATAATTTTTTTGAATGAATTATATATCATATTGCTATTAATTATAATTTAAGCCAGAATTATAAATTTAAATGAGGAATAATCATAATTTCATAAATATTCTTGCAATAAAAACTATTGAATTTCACGATAAAGGTGAAAATATCAGATAAATTTCGTAAAATCTAGAAAAAATATAATTTGCTGTTTGTAATTAAATATACTCATTTAAAATAGACTCAATCTGGAAAATAAACAACTTATTAAGTTATTTTTTATATTAAATGTGTCCAATATGGTTCCAAAATTACCTCAAATGAATTGGATAAGAAACCTCAAAACTATTTTCTCGCTAGGAAAGTCAATTACTTTGCAAAAAATTGCAAATAATATATAAATAAGAGGAATTTTATTACATTATATTGATTTTAATTTCAAAATTAGTTTTATTACTTTCTTAAATATTTTAAAATTTATTCAGTTATCTTAAATTTGGAAATTTAATCGTTTTTTATCTATTAATAATATCCATTTAATGATTTATTTATTCATATTTCAAATTTATTCAAAGATAAATAACACAAAAAAAGCCCTAAAACTGTTAATAGTCTTTTAACTGTTATGGATTCAGATTTTAATAAAATATGCTTTTTCGAAAAATAACTATTAAATAATTAAAAATTTCAAAAGGAATATGCAATAAAGAATATTGAGACTTACAATACTCTAATCTAGGAGCGAAAATACCCGTAAAAGATACGTGTTAAGCATATAATTGACGAAAATTCCCAAAGATACCAGCAAAAGCGTTTTATACTCTATAGAAACAATAATTGGTAATTTTTATTTGGCAGATTAAGAAATTCTTCTGCCAAAAATGTATCTAGACTAGAAACAAAATTCCAATATAGATATCCAAGCAAAGCATATCAATCCATACATGGATTCTGTTAATTTCGAATGTTTTTTGGAAAATTAATACCTATAGAAAAAAAATAAACTCTCTTGAATATATCATTCATTTAAAGACATCTAAAGCGATTAGTGATGATAATTAAATTTAAAAAATTCAACGTTCAACAAAATAGTAGCGTAAAACATAAATAAAGTTAATAAAGGTCAGTTTTTTATAATTAAAAATAGCTTTATTTTATATAATTCGCTGAGACCAGATAAAAAATAACTAAGTCATATTTTCTGTACTTATCATAAAAAAAAATCACAGAAGGAAATATTAATAAAATATCTGAATAATAAAAAATATACATCAAACAGTATAACTCGAACCCCTTGTGATGCATTCAAAAATAAATAAAAATAATGGTTAATAGAATATATAGATTTCAAAGAGTGAAGTGTACCGGCAAAAATATTGGAACTTTTCAAAAAAAAAAAAAAAACATTACAATTAGATTTATTTTATAATTTATTCCAAATAAAACCTTGAAAAAAAGCAATTTAAATAGTAATTCTAATTCTAATCTGAATTTTATTTAATTTTTTTTAAAAAAAATTATTTATTTGGATACTTTTTATTTAATAATATAAATAGAGAATAATTCCAATTAAACTAATTTTTTTTTCAAGAGTTTTCTGATTTAGTGAGTCACTATTTGAACTAATCAGGGCTTAAATCAAACCACTAGAATATTTTATATAAAAAATCATGACTAGGTAATTTAAAAGTGTTTTATATAATTTTTTTTACTTTGGAAAAGCCCAGGAAAATCATAGCTTGCTATACGTTATTTATTCTTAGTGAATTTATATTTAGTTTAAAATAACACTATAGATAAAATCAAAAATGTATAAAAAAATTCAAGTTATTTTTAGAATCCTTGAATTTCTGTATTTATGAAAAATTAATAATTATCAAATAAACGCAACATAAATACGAAATAAAATTAGTTCCCAAAAAGTCACCAAAATATTCAAATAGTCATTCTCTTTGTTTATCTGATCATTTTTTTGATTTTGATATTTATAAAATATATATTCGGCGTGTAATTTTAAACTTTTTCTTTGAAAAAAGGTTTTTTTTAACTTTAGATTAAAATAAAAAATTCACGCTTTTATAAATGGTATGATGTGATGAATCATCGAAAAATATTTAAAATGATACTGAGAATAAAAATAGCGCCCAAGAAATTTTTTTCCAGTCATTTATATTAAAAAATATCGGTTTTTTCAAGTCTGATATAGTATATATATTTTCATTAGTATTATAAAAAAAA